>VZUI01046594.1:0-89122 GCA_013401135.1 Cettia cetti
AGCCGAGCCGAGCCGAGCTGAGCTCAGCCGAGCCGGGGCGGGCACAGCGCCGCCCCCGCGCCGGGCCCGCAGCCCCGCCCCGCCCGTGCCTGCCGCCCGGAGCGGCGGGGCCGGGCTGTGCCTGAGCGGCAGCTGCGCACCTGCCCTGGCATCTGTCCTGCGGCTTTGTCTGTCCGACCACCCGGCCTTGGCACCGCACCGGGCGCCCGCCCGTGTCCGCACCAGCCAAGGCACCTGCGCACCCACACAGCCGTGCCTGCACACGCCAATGCACCCGCGCGTGCACCAACTCGCGCGCCCACCCATGCATGCGTGCGCCCACACATCACTGTATGTATGTATTCCTGCATCGGCCCGTGCACCTGCGCACCCACATGCCCATTCCTGCACCAGCCAAGGCACCTGTGCACCCATGCACCAACCAATGCACCCATGGATGCACCCACCCATGCACTCATACACCCATACATGAAGCCACCCGCACCCAATTCACGCACCTCTCCACCAATGCATCCACCTGCCCATGTACCAGTCCACTCTCCTATCCACATCCATTCATCTGCACCCCAACTCTGCAACCATCCACCCACATGCCCCTACATCCACCCACCCATTTCCTTTTGCACTTGGACCTCAATTACATTTTTTTTAAACATAAAAACAACTGTGCAAACATGATTTGTTACCTGTAAGCTCTCCCCAGGCAATGGCCAGGTGCTAAGGAGCAAATCTGGTTAAGGCAAGTGATGGAAGGAAGTAATCGGAGGATGACAACAGACAACCCCCATCTATGCTATCTAATTTTGGTGTATTACTGCTGGCAATTTGTGGCTGCCTCTGAAAGCTGCTCTAAGCCTACATTTTTTATGAAATGTTCCATCAGAAAGATTAAGATTGCCTTTAATAAAGGTACGTATCTGTCCTTACACGTGCTGCATCCGTAGGGAGATGATGGTTTGTGCCATTGGATGACCATAAACCATCCCTCTAGGGAAACAAGGAGCATGGACAGCAAAGTGCTTCTCAGAAGCACCTGCAGCAGAGGCTTCCTGGGAAGAAAAGACCCAAAGCTGACTTGATTGATACAGCCCTGCATGGGAGAGGAGTGATTTTATACTTAATGATGTTGAATTGCACATCATTTCTAGTTTCTTTGATGCCCATTTGCATTAACATGTGCTCTGTATGGCAGGAGCAGAGAGGATTCGACAGGAACAGCTTGAAGATAAAGGTTCATTGTAGCTGTGTGGGGTAGATGTGCTGGGCCAGGCAGAGGGAGGTGCAGAGGCTGAGGCTCTCATGGCACTAAGGCACCCGAGGTCTAAATAGGTTTTTGCACATATGAAAAACCCTACATTAATGACAACAACTACAAAATTCCATAAGTATGCTCTTCCATTACCCACAGTGTTTGCTTCTCCTATTTTCTATGTTTCCCCCCCATGACTGCTGTACATAATGCTGTGAGATGAAAGGAGCTCCCTTGGTTCTTGACAGCACACGGTGCCAGTGTTTGCTGGGATGGCAAAGCTCCTGCTCCAGCTTCAGCACCTGCCCACAGCACTGCTGGGGCAGCACCGGCACAACGAGGGGCACTCTGCTTTCTGGGAGGGACTCTGGGCATGGACAAACACAGCCCAAAATAGAGCATAAAGTTATTCAAAAGCTCTGGACCATAATTTTGACCTCCTGGATGTGAAATTCAGAGACAGGCTGGCTGGGCTTACCCTGAGTGGGTGCCATTGTTGAAATCATTCTATTGCTCCTGGTTTCCATTTCTTTGCAGCGGGTTTTGCAGCCAGAAGCATCATTTGCAATCAGCGCTACTGAAGAACATTTTGGCTTCTGGTAAAAACCCCAAACAACCCAACCCCTCCCCAGGAAACTCCAAGCCAGGCTAAAACTTTAGGGGAAAACCCCCAACAACTTGGTTTTAAATCTCACCACAAAGCTGAAGCCTTTCCCTGGTGCATCGGACCAGAAATAATGTGGGACAAAGCAGTGAGGGTTTCCCTGCTCTGAGTCAGCACGAGTGATGTGTGTCTGTATTGCAAGGTGTTGCATGTCACATCTTGGCATGGTACATACAGCTTCTGGCAGGGGAACAAAAAGAAATCAAGCCTTTGCTGTTTTGTCTTTAGTCTCAAGTGTGAGTTGGAGGAAACTGTCTCAGGGAATTGGCAAAATGGGCTGATGGCTGCCAAACTACAGCACCAGGAGAGGCACTGCACCATTCCAGGAGTGATGAGGCAGGGAGGGAGCAATAATCCCTCCATGAGGTGCTGGGAGAAAGAGTGGCACAGAGGTTCAGTAAGAGGAACCTGCTGAGACTCACATTGAAGGGAGGCTGATACATCCATCAGCATAGGAAAATCCCATCCTGTGTATTTCCAGAGAGCCTTGGACTCTCTCTCTCTCCATGGTTAAAGCAGACAAAAAAACAGGTCTCTAACTTGATTTGTTTCTCCACTGAAGTCAGCTGAATTACCTAAAGGAGAATTTGACTATTTAATCCCTTCAATCTGAAAAAGAGATGTGTATATGCACAGATCTACCCCAAAGCTTTTCAAAAAGGATTAATTTTGCTTTTGCTTTCTTCTTATACACAATGGTGTGAATCAGAAATATGGCTCCTCAAGTCATTGCAGCTGCCCTGAGCTAGAGTTGATGCAAATGAAAGGCAGGCAAAAATTCAAAATGTCCTTTTTCCAGAAAAATCGGAGCATAGGATTTTTTTTTTTTTTAATTTATCACTATACATTTAAAATTTGATAGTTTTAATTTAAAACCTGAACCAGTGGCACTAAACATTATGGCCTAAATTTCATTGTAATACTAAAAGAAAGAGCAGTTAACCACTACAATTTTTAGATTAAGTCAGGCTACTGCAGTGGCTAAGTATTTGCTGAACCAACTGGATCAGGGGATTCTTGAGACTCTAAGCCCGTTTCCTATAGACTCATTTCTTCTCAGGATGCACAGAAATATGTTGTTTATTTCAGCTCACTCCAATTTGAGAAAACCATCGGGGATTGAAAACAAAGAGGGAACAGGAGATTGTACTTTTCCCCATATCAGTCCTTATAAGGATTTGATTATTAGAAACACTGCTGTCAAAGAGGTAATATTTCCTGTGTTCAAAATGTCCATTTGAAATGCAGAATCAGTTTTGATAACTGTGTTCTTCCCCTTTCCCCATCTGTCTATCATATTTAAGATTAGCATGTGATTTAAATTAGAGCACAATAACTAATGTATGTTACTTTTTTCTGCAGTGCACCTTAATGCAAACATTAAAATAAGTCATGGAGTAGAGGCATCAGTCATCAGTTTGGCACATAAATGAAAATTGTTAAGTAACTTTAGACTTAATATGCAGATTCTTAAATAAACATGGTAATAGCATATCCTGATCACAAGTGAAAAAAAGAGTACCAGGCTCCGGTGAGGAAGGATCAGTTGTTCCTTAGGAAAATAATTAAAAACTACAAATGAAGAACAAGATTAATTTAAATAATCAATTTTGTGTTTCCTGCTAGCTGATTTAAATCATGATGAAAATTGTTGATTAAAACCCCTTATTTAAATCTGTACCCCTTAATGAGAGTGCAAGCCTATGAACATAAGCCCATAGTAGTAATAAAAGACTCTGTAGACAAAAAATAACTTTCACAAGAATACATCCAGGGCTGGAAAAACATCATCTACCCTTTGCAAAAAGAAAGACATCCAGCCAAGCAATTCTTCACTCCTAAGCTCTTAACCCTGTGAAAAGATCAGGGCAATAAGTCATAGGATATTCACAGCCACATTATGTAAGTACGACTGAAGTGGTGATCCTTTTCGCTAACCATTGGAGAGGAAGATGAAGTATTGCTGGAATAATTAAAAAGACAGGTTTGAATTCCCTAAACAATGCAGACAGACGCCCTGTCCAGCTATTGGTCTTGGTGGCAGCAGCATTGTAAGGTCTTGAGCTGTTGCACAGGGAGTATGGCTTTTGCCAGTCCAAGCACCATGTGCTCTCGTGCAGCCCCTGGCCTTTTCCAAAATGCTCTTTAAGGCCCACTCCTCTGTCACCAGGACAATGACTCTCATATCTACAATTCAAATCTCCTCTAAACTTAAGATGCCTTTGCTTTTCTTGTCAGTCTAAATCCAAGCAGAAAAGCATTCATTATGAATTTTTAGTGAATGTAGACAACTGCATTTCACTGAGGGCTGAAAGAGTATCATCAGCCTGTACAGGTATTTTACATGTCCACCATCCACTGAAACAGGCTCCTCTTCCCTGTGGTCCTATAATCCACATCGCTCTTTCGTCCTCTTCAAGTAATTTGGGAGTGCACTGGTGCAGCCCCATGGCCTGCCTCTCTATCAGCAAGGGTGACAGTCACCTCTGTTTCTGTGCTGCTTAGTCCTCCCTCCTGCACTCCCCGCTCCTGGGCTCGTGTGGTGACTCCCACAGACATATCTGCCCCTTTGGGAAGTGTGCCATGGGATGAAAGCCTGAAGGTATGACCTTCACTGTTACCAAGATCAGTCACCAGAAGACAGACAAAGGGAAGAGATAAATTTCATAAAGGAGGTTTCAAAATTATTGTATATTTTCAAGGCATGATTTCTGCTATGGCTGGTATTGCTACTGCCAACATTCTTATTGCTGAACGATCAAAAGATACACAAAGATCTATAACTAGGGATATTTACACAGACTTATCCTCACACACCTGTGATTCTTCCCCTTCAACTTATATTTCTGAGGGCAGCAAGGGACCCCAACCCTGCAAGGCAAAGCACAAGATGCTCTGCAGTTTGCATCTTCCCAGGATGCTGGTTGCAGGACATGGCTGCTCCAAATCCAGAGATAACTCTGGGGCCATGCAAGAGCTTCAGTCCTGTGATGTGCCCTGAGCAAGGTCCTGTCCTGCCCTGCCTGAAAGGACAGCAGTGTGGGACTTTATCAGGCTCAAATCGCTGTTCCCACCTGCCAGAGCCTGCAGGTCCCAGCATCAGGACACAGGGGCCCTGCTGTGTCTTATCAGTGGGTGCTGAGCAGATACCAGGTGACTGCTTCAAGGACTTCTTGGGCCCTGAGATAAAGTTATAGGGATCCATGAACAGATGTATTTGTTCCTTTTCCTCCCCCTAGCATTTTGCAAAAGCAGTATTACACTTTTATGTCACACTGCCCTGCAAATCTGCTTCCAAAAGGCTGCCTTCTTTCTTCAAAGATCGTTCCCAGTACTAAACAAGATCTCTCAGAGCCCTTGACTTTGCAGCTGGCAAAGTTTACAACATGTTTACAATACCCTGCATAATTTGGCTATGAGATAATGTATAGTATAGTCCTTCAGTGGTGCACAGTGGGAAAAGAACAAGTGGAAAAAAATAAGGTAATGCAAAGCCAAGAAAAACAGATGGTAGCGAGCTCTCCAAGGGGCAAGAATGAATAAATAACTGCAGAATTTTTTTGTCTGAGGAAAAATATATTGTCAAATCGATAACACAGTTTTTAGGAAATGCAAACTAGATCAAATGTGCATTTTTTCAGTATTAAACAATGGCACTTCATCAGGACTGATGGTCTGCATTGCACGTGTTTGCTGACATGAAACAGAGAGAAGTAAAAATAGCATTACTCCAAAATGTTCTTCTTTGACCTCAAGGTTACATTTCATACTTTCTGGGAAGTTCTGCTATAGGTAGCAAGCCAAAAGTTCAGGTGGAAATCAGAGTGCCCCAGTACTTACTGTGTCCTTTAGCAGCATTGTATCTTTGATAATCTTAGTCAGGGCTGGCTGCAATTCTTAGAGAGAAGAACCTCTTGACAATTTTGGGAACTTTCCTGTGCCTGCTGTTAGGGCCACAGGAAACTATACTTTATTTAATACATCTGTACACGCTTCCAGAATGATTAACTGATACCTTTTCTTCTTTTTGACCACATCAGGTCAAGCCAAAGGGGGAAAAAAGAGACACTTCAAAATGGCCAAGTATACAAATACTCTAATTCTCCTCCAGCATAAGATTTTTTCGCTTCTCTTAAGTCACCCAGAGGAAGCTAAGCAACATATGGGATGCATGAAAGTTGCTCTCTGCAAATCTGTCAATCCATTTTAGCCACGCCGTGCATCAATCCCGACTCTGCTCTGAGCTCGGTGTCCCTGCGCAGGCGCTGCCAACTGGCCCGCGCTCAGCTCTTCACCAGGAGACAAACCAGCTCCTGCTGTGGCATCCACGAGCTCAAAGAGCAGAAGCTGGAAGGCAGCAGATCCCTCCTGCTGTCTCTCCAGCCATGGTGCAAGAATAACCATTGCAGCGCGTCCAGTGCTCGCCGGGCTACGGTGATGTGGTGGGCTGGGGAGCGGAAGGAATCTGGCAGGAGGGAGCTCTGGCAGCGGGGAATAACCCCTGACACTGTGGCTGTGGAAGAGGCCTGTGTGCTCAGGCTCCCACGTGGGGTCCTCTGGGCTATGCTGGGGACTAGCACAGACCAGACCCTGCAATTGAGGAGACCTCCTGCTGAAGCTCCCCAGGGAGTTACATCTGGGTCGAGGCAGCCACAGCCCCAAAGCAGAGAATGAGCAACCACCAGAGCTGAGGTCCCAGCACACCATCACACACCAGAGCTCTGAAAATATCGGTCTTTCCTCACACACATGGGGTGGGGAGTCTCCATTTTCACTTCTGTTCCAGATGACCTGAACTCACAGTGTTGGCTGATTCTAAAAATTACCTGCCTTTCCCCAGCATGGCAATAAATCAAAGTGATGTGGTGTTTCTTGGAACCAGAAGCCAGCAGAAGCGATAGGAAGTGTCACCTCTTCATCTTACTGCTTTTTGGGAGGTAGTGAATGCTCCATTATCATGCCCACAACACCATTGATAATATTTTCATTGAAGCTCCATTTTCTGTTCTGCCCATGCAAATATGAAGAGGAAAGTCACTGCTGCTGCCTCAGTTATTCTCTCTGCTGGGAGCAGAACCTGAGCTCCTTAAAGCCACGTACTCCTGAGTTCTGGAAGCAATCACTTTTCGTGTGCAAAGGGAACCCTCTCTCTAAAAATCAAAGTCTTTCTTGGGAAGCAATAAACTCACAGATGAGCCTCCCAGCTGCTAAAAGCCCTTGCTCTCCACCCTGCAGGTGCCAAGCATTCCTCCCTCTAACAGCAACTCAAAAAGAAAACCAGACCCAGGGATGTCCAGGGAGCACTCCAGAATGGACAGTGGCACAGTTGGGTGCATGTGCCTGTAGGAGCTGCTGCAAAGTTGGTCAGAGGTGGCTGCTTTTGAAACAGGACAGGTTCCAAAGGGACATGAGCTCTAGGAAGGGGCAATCACTGGGAATGCCTCCAGCTCCAGCCCCAAGCTGCAAACTGAAGTACTTGCTTTTATTAGAACATATGGCAAAACCCTGCATCCCACACGTGTTTTAATGCCAAGAGTGACTCTTAGCTTGGCATCCTACAAGGCAAAGAAGCCAGCAGGAGTTTTGTCCAACAGAGAAGAGGGATGAAAGCAGGCAGTTTATCTCACTGCTATTTCAGCTTGTCTTCATTTCCTGGTCTGCATCACATCTCTGGGTCAGTCCAGCTCTGGCCACTCTTGGCTGTCTGCAGTCCCTTCACCTGAGAGAATGTGCATCTGTACCTCACTCTTATACTGCAGGCTTCAAAGGACTGCCTTGGAAGTACTTTGTAACCCAAAGCATTTTTCTATTACAAACAATCCTATGCAGCAAATTCTGGGTAGGCTGATATTGTAATCTAATTCCAGTCACCTGGTAGATTACTATTCTGTTTCTCCTTTACAAGTATCAGTACCCAGCCTATACTCTCTCTCTCATACTTAATCCTCCAAAATTACACTGATCAAAGCAACCTGCATTTATAAACTGATGTGCTCCTGCATTTGAGAGATTTGCCAAATGCTAAATATAAGGTTTCTCACTATAGTCAAAATCAAATTCAAATTCCAGCTGCCTCTCAGCTAATATGCTGCAAAGGTTTAGCAGTACAAAGCTGTGTTTGTAGAATCAGACACCAAAGATGATTAAATTAAACTGGAAGGGGAATCAGTACAAGCCTGAAATTAGTTTGCTGAAGATACCAGAGTTCATTTCCTCCCCCTGACAAACGGAGCAACCTTGTGACCTTTGGTGATCAGAGCAAACAGGATCATGGCTTTGCTAAGTCTGCCCCCCTCTCCATCTCCAGCAGTGCCCTGACTGAAAAATCAGCTTCAGCCTCTGCTGGCCAGGGCAGGGGGCCTGCAGGATGCTCAGACCAGTGCAGCAGGATCAGACACTGCCCTCTCCCCCATGGGCTGTGATCCATCTCCTCCCTCTCAGTGGATGCTCTCTGGCAGTCCAGGCGTGCATTGAGATATGAAGAACAACTCCTGTGTTTATCTCAGGGGTCTCTGCTCAGAGCAAAGGACTCTCCATTCTTTCATTTGATCACAATGGCAAAACCAGGAAGATGCCTGAAGTCAGCAGGGTGAGTTGATGAGATGTTGAGAGCTGGCAGGAGCAGGAAGGCATCCCAGGGGTGGGCAGGCAGTTCCTTCCTTGGTTTTGCTTTGCTAATCTGGATCTTTTGAAACAGCATAAAAATTGCCAATTAAAAAAAAATAAATCCTAACTTTGGCTATAGCAAGAGAGCTGAAGGGATTTAAAGCATATGGCAGCAATAAAAAGTTGTTCATCTCCTCTCTCCCACCCTTCCCCATTAGCTGTTATTCGTGGGAATTATCTCTCTGAGCACCCTGGATGCTGCAATTATGCTGATGGCTACATGGGAGCGATGGAAAACAACCTGCTGAAAACAAAAACTTCTCTTGACTATTACATACACACAGGTTTGTCAAGACACCTTGTTGTCCCCTTGCAGCCCTTCTGTTGGTACCATTCTGGGTCTCCTCTGAGCACAGATGGGAGAATAGCACCAGGTTGTTTGCTGTTCTCGCCTTGCTAATGTCAGTGACCTGATTTACAAACCAGACTCAGACCACTGCTCCTATTTGGTGCATGGGTACAAACTGGTGCTGGTCTTCAGAGACTTGCACACTGTCAAATTTCAACAACAGAAAGGATTTTCATCCTTTAAGAGGCGAGGGTTAGCACAGCTCCTTGGCAACATTTAAATTGAAAGGATAAATTGCAGGAGCAAGTATTTCAGAGCAGTGGCCCCTACTATCCAAATTCAATTAGACATAGCCCAGGAGGGAAAGAAAAAAGGCAGAAACCCCCCCAGTTGTGCAGGTCTGTCAACATGGGGCGTGTGACACCTGTCCCAGCAGCATGCAAGTATGGGAGTGGGTAACCTGCTGATGGAGCTTCCTCTGCCAGACAGTACCTGGGTGCTCCCTTGCTGCTGTGCCCTCTTTTGAGAAGAGCAGAGTCTCCCAAGACTGGGCATTGATGGCATGAGAACAAATCCCCCCTCTCCATCAGTGTGGCTGAGCAGGTGCAATGGCAGGAGAGGAGAGAACACTGACCCTCAGCTGAGCAAGGAATGGTGAAGGGAGGTGATCATTTTATTCTTGAAAGCCAAGGTGGCTGATGGGCTGCACTTGCAAGGCTGGGGTAGAGCAGCAGCAGCTCTGTCAGAGGACAGGGAGGAGATCCAGTATTGCCCAAAGGGAACTTTTAAAGAATGCAGCCAAGAAGGCAACACACAGCAGGACCTGAAGCTCCAGTTTCCCTGCCTGAGGTGGGTTGCCTGGCTCTTGCCTGGCTGCTCCACCCAGCTCAGCTGAGGCTGGACACTGCCACAGAACACAGGCCACGCTCTGGGCACCATCACGCGTTATCACCGTCCTTCCCCTTCGCTACAGAGGATGCAAAAAGGATGCAAGGTTTGCTGCCAGAAAATCCTGTCTGAATAAATAATGCAGTTTTAAATTTGAAATGTGAAGCTCTTGGGGAGCTGATCCTCACTGTGTTTGAGGCAACTGCCTCCTGCCAGATAAATGCACACACCACTGAGCTCATGTGCCGCTGCAGCAGTACCTAAGGCCAGTTGGAAAAGCCAATATGGTCCGTTTCTCCTGCAAGATCTCCCAGGGGAAATATGCCTCAGCCAGGATAAATTCTTCACTTGTGCTATATCTGTATGGGAATTGCATGTTTTAAGGTTTTGTTTTGAATGAGAAAGAAGTCAGACCTTGCTGAAAGGACTGGGTTGGGCATTCTTGGAGAAAAGCAGTGTGTGGTCCTGCTCCCTGACAGCTGAGCCCCAGTAAGTAACAAATGAGGGCCATACTGCCACAAACTCTGCTTTCCAGGTTTCCCACACAAACAAGGCACTAACTATGGGTTTTCTTCTGTGGCTGGAGGCCAACATGCCTCTGGGCATCATGGGGATGGCCCTGCACCAGCTAGTTTCTGTTGACTGACAAGCATCTCCTCCTTTCCTTCTTCTGGCTAAAGGGTGACTCAGTTTGTTATGGCAGAAGCCTTGCAAGAGGCAATATTAAAGGTGCTTATAAAAAATAAACAAACACCCCACACCCCTGGCATCATTTGTCACCTGCCCTAGACATGTTTTACACGCTTCTCATTTGCAGGAAGTCATCCATGACTTGAGGAAATGCTCTTTTTGACATCTTCCTTTCTGTAAATTTTGTGTTTCCAAGTGAACATGTCTAAGACACAGGCCTGGTAAAAGGAGCTGAAAACAAGGGTGAGGACCAACCCTGGGGCTGGCAGTGCCACGCTGCCCTCTCCTGCCAGGCTCCCCAATAGATGCTAATCCACTGCCTGTGATTACTCTCTCTAGGGTCTTTAAATCCAGGCTTTGGGGATTAAGGAGCCCTCCCTTCCCAAATGAGGGAATCCTCCCTTAATCCATTCCTGCTGGCACATCAACACCAAGGAAAATCCCGGCATTTTCTGGGGAGTGTGGTCCTGACTCTTTGTGTTTGAAGGCCTGTACAGAGCACCACACCCAAATGCCTGTGCTTGAGAGTCCTTCAGCATCAGAGCTCTGGTTACAGATCACACCTTATAACCAAAACCCCTTTCACTGCCCCCTTTTTGGCATTGTTGTGGTGTTATCTGGGGTTTCCTGCCATGGTAGAAGCACTGTAACCCCTTCTCAGCCTCACTGCCCCAGGTGCTCTGCAGACAGCCCCTCCACAAGGGATGGAGCCCTTTGAGTTGGTTATCACTGCTCAGCACCCAGTGGTTGAAGCAAATAGAAACAAGAACTGAGGAAAAGTACAGAGCACAGTCAATCTTTAACCAGCTCAAGGAAGATACGGTCTCATTTGTCCTTATTCAGTGTTCTGGGCGGCTTTCACCAGCTCTAACCCACATTTCAAGGCTGCCAAAACCTGCACAAACCAAGCAGGTTTGTTTCATTGTAGTTTTCCCCCCAGTTCTCCCGTGCCCAGCTGCTTTTCCACCCATGCTTGCAAGAACCCCTTTCTTTCTTTTGCCAGGTGACATGTGGACACTGACACCAGCCACACTGAGCCCAACCCACAGCAAGGAGCACATCTCAGTTCTCACTTTGGCTCATCCACAGGGCTGTGCTCACTTATCTCAACTTTTCACTCTATTTTTGAGTTGTTAGGGCTGGCTGAATGTCCCCCTCCCACCCTGTACTGTGCCAGTGCCCTGCTTTATGGGACAGCTGACGGGGGGAAAGGATCATTCACAGTGTAAAGCTCTATCACTCAACCTGAAAATTCACTCCTCCGGCTTCCAGAGTCACGTGGCTTCAAGAAAGTCAGACTTTGTATGTAAAAATCTTTTAAAAATTTAAGACATATATAGGCTGTTTTACAACCTACATAAGACTAATTTACACAGAGGGGAAAAATGTAACTCTTCATAGATCTAAAAAGAAACAACCCGGCTGCCAACATCAGCTATTTAAAGCATCCTGAAATATAACCTGTTTCCATCGTTCTGGGGTGTCACTTGGCAGGGCTGGAGCTCGACACGGCACTTTTGCCGTCTCAGGAGCTCCCTCCAGCGTGGCGAGCGGCTCGGCTCGGCCCGCACTCCGGAACCCTCACACGCACGGCGGCTTTGGCCGCTGCCCTTCTCGGCCCGCTGGGGCTGCGGGTGCAGGACTCAGAGGAGGGGTGAGCGCACCCCTCGGCCCCCCCGAGCATCTTTGGTTTAAGCCCCTCGTTAGCAGCGGCGGGCCCAGCCCCGGGGCAGAGCCCCCTCCATCTCGCTGATTTATAGACTCTCTTCATCTGCTGCAGCAAGGATGATTTTTCTTTTTAATCCGTTTTCGCTCTAGTGTGCTCCAGCTTAGCGTGAGCTTTGCTGGGGGAAGGGAGGCTGGATTTGGTTTGATTTGTGCCAGGGCCGGGAACAAAGAGGCAGAAGGCGATCGCCTTGCACTGCTCGAAGCCCGAGTGGGGAAGGGTCCGCGGCACCCGCCACCTTCCCCCGGCCCTTTTTCCCCCCAAGTCTTTGCCCAGCTCTGTTTACGCGTGGCACTAATAACCTTTGGGAGGCAGCAGCATTGCTTTGAGCTTTGAATTGCTGTTCATAAAAAGAAATGTTCATCCCGACAAGCTCACTGTCATGGCAACGGGAGATCCACCCCCCCCCCCCCCCCCCCCCCCCCCCCCGCCTCTTATAGGGGTGCCGCTGCCGTAGAGGCGATGCGAGCCTGGCTTGTCCCGAGGGATTTAGCCCTGCTGAGGGCAGGTGCTGCTGGGAGCCTCATGGAGGAAACGGGAGAGGCATGCTCCCCAAGGAGCATTTCTAGGGCTGGACGTCTCCAGCATACCGCAGACCCAAAGGAAAGATGGGGACGGGTGACGTTTAGGTGGCTCTGACACCAGTACATAGCAAAGGGGGGATGATGGAAGTAGGACCTCTGGATAATCCTAACTAATACCTGCTCCCTTTGATGAGTTGCTTGGATGGATAATATTCTTCTGTGAGTCACATTTTCATATAACCCCTGCTGCCCAGGTGTGGTGATGCTGCTCCACTTGCACACTCTGGCACAGGGTAAACCTTGTGCCAGGAGATCATAGCAGTGAAATGCAATTAATGCATATAGAGCATGCACGGACAGCAATGCCTGCTCTTGGGAGCTTCCAGCTCAAAACCTGGATCCTTTTCATGAGGAAGACAGACAAGGACCTAGAAGCAAGTTGGGAGCAAACGCTACAGCAGTGTTCTGCCTGAAAAACACACAAATACCCCTGGCAATGCCAAGCATGGAATGGAATCAGTCACAATTTAAACTCTACCATCGCCATCTCTAAATGAGCACCATGGAGAACACAAGCAAGAGGAATCTACTTCCTCCAAATTGGGAATGACACTGTTTTTCCTGGCCACCAGCTTTCAGCTGGAGCAGGAATCCACATTCCCAGCACTGCCTAAGCTTGGTAAGAGCCAAGGTGACAAATTCTGAGCCAATTAGAGAAAAGCCATTATTTGGCATAGATGCTGCATTGATTTTGGATGGCAGAAGCTCACCTGACTCCATACAGGTCCTTTCTTTCCCAAGAGGTCCTTTTTTTTTGAAAACCACTGAGGATGAACATGTACTTTTCTTAAGCAGACTGGCTGCTGTCATGTGCTCTTCCTTGTGGAGATCTTTGCAATGCCACCTCTAGGCCAATAGTGGGAAGGAAAGAGCCACGTGTTCTGCTCTTGGCTTTTTTTTTTTCTGTCACAACATGTATCATCAAACGAGTGCTGAAATGCTGCCCATTTCACACAGAATTACTGCCTGTAGTAAGATTTCATTAATTGCAAATGAGAGCAGGACTTGGCCCACACAGTGGAAGTAATAGATGGTTCCTACAATTAAACATTAAGTGTACATCCATTGATTTACCCGCAGTATTTCAAAATAATTAGGCTGGCACAATAGATCTTAGTCTCTGTGAATTTAATATCCCAGAAATAATTTAAAGTTTTTCTGATTCTACCTGCTTTGTGAAATGCTGTATTTCTCCTGCGACTCAGTGCTAAAGCAAGGGCAATTTAGTAAAATCCAATGAGGCATGCATTGCATGCTAAAGTATGATTTCCTTCTCTGTTTTCCAGGTGAACAGTTTTCAGTTTTACACCAGTTCTTTTTCTATATATTTCCTTACATTTACCTTCCTAAAGAATTTGAATTTTAATTCATCCTTTGAAAACCCTCAAGATGCTGTAAACAAGAAAGAAAGGTTTTAGAAAGACCAGAGAGAAAGTTTTCAAGAACATTTAAAGCACCCCAGAAAGTCAACATCAATTTCCTTAGTCCCATTCCCAGGCTACTAACTACAGTGCCACTGTGAATGATTAACCTTTTCTGAATGTATCTGACTTCTGCCTTTACAAAACCAGCCTTTTAGAATCCTGTCTCAAGGAGGAAAAAATAAAGGGGCATCTGATAAACCTTCAGGTCTGGAGCTTGGTGAAGAACAAGGGACTTGCAGCAGATACAGCATCTCCTTACTTTGCTGGTTTAGCTTTGAATGAGCAAGTAAATCTGGAGCTGGAAAAACAAGACACTTTTGTTCCAGTAACTGAAATGAGGGACAAGGCAGAGAGCTGCTGGTTATAAAAGCAGAAGAACATGGAGACCATCAGCCAGTTTAATTTGCTGGCTTTGGGTAACATCACCCTTACTCACTAACACAGCACTGAAGACAAAACATGTTTGATAAGCCTGGGCTTTGCTTATGTACCCAACACACTTGATAGTATTTCATATACCTGAAGTCCACTTATTTGCATGTTTAATTACATTCTAGTTTCTATGCAAGAGCTATTGACTCAAGTTGCCAGGAAAAAAAAGTAAGAACAGAACACATAACCCAAGTAAATGCTGAAGTTAGAGCATTAGGCACTGTAAAGCCAACATAAACACTATATATATTCAGCTCCAATTTTTTACTTGTATGTGAGGTATCATTTTATTTGGTGGAGAGGCTGTATTTAATTACTAATGAACACACTTGAAAGGTTAGCAAATGAAAACCGGTTTTTGTTAGATGAATGGCAAGCTCAGCAAAAGAATCTTAGTTTAATATCACCAACAACTGGGTAACATCTCCCCTGCCCCACTAAGGTCCACTTGCTTACAAATACAGTGCTGGAACTGAGCCTCTTGCATCCAGGTCCTTTTGCAAAGCTCACTGAGGCTGCTAGAGAACTGTGTTCAAAAATGAACAAATCCTTACACAGTGGAGTATGCTCAGCCCTTTGCCCAGGCTGCATCCTAGGCTAAGGCCTGGAAAACACAGTGTAGTGATTTTGCCTGGCTTTCAGGCACAGACATTATATGGAAATTTTGGATCATGCCTCAACAATCTTTGGGGAATATGAGAAGTGCTAGAAGAGCCAAGAGAGCCTGGTCACTTCTGTAACTCTGCTCACATGTACACAATACTAAGGCTGGCCTTAGCAAGTGTCCACTCATGTAAGGCTGCTCTGTGAGTGACTGTAGTTATCTGCTGTCCCTGGTGCTCAGCACCAGCTGAGGCAAACAGCAAAGGCACAAGTTAACAACTCAGTGCTGGCATCAAAAGGACTTGGAGGTGCATGTCCAGGAGAGCATCCAAGAGTTAACTGGGGACAGCCTCTGAATTCAGTTTGCCTTTCAGTTTGGTGATGGAGGCCACAAAGGACCGAGATGCATTGGCTTGTGGAGAAGCTGCCACCTCTGTGGGCACAGACACAGCCTGGTTGGGGCCATACAACTTGCTAAGGAACAGCCTTGCTGCCAGCTGGGGTAAAAAGGAAGGTGGAGGAAGGACTTGGGTTTTTCTGTCTCTCTCAATGTGCTGATGCTCATCCCTGCCCTGACACAGCTGCTGCAGCTTGTACTACCAACCCCCCATGGTTCCTCCTGAAAGTGCTGCAATTTAAGCATCTCCTTGCAGGCTGCAGGAGCTGCAGCTTTTGGGGACTCTCAGCACAAGAGGTTGTTTGCTCCCAGACCAGCTGTATCAGTTTTCTCTAATGTTCCCATAGTGTCAAGTCAGCTGGGTTACCTCAAAACCCCTTTGCTGGGGTATGAAGTGGCTGATGCTTTCTCTGAAGTTCTTGATGTAGGCCAGGTTTAATATCTTCTGATATCAACAGAATCCTGCCTGCTGAGTTCTATATACTTTGAATTAAGCACTGTGCACATAGATTTACCACTTAGGGCAATGAAGGACTTGGTTATTCTGTCCTCATTAACACTGATGGGATCTGGGCATCCAGATTGTGTAGCTTTAGAAATGCCAGACATAAAGCACAATGTACTCATGTACAGCATATGTGTTCTTTTCTTTGCTGGGATTCAGCAGGAGCTGTTTCTGGTTATAAAACATAGTTATTGGTGAGAACAGCCTGCACCCAGAGCAGTGATGAGACTGTGGAATTTATTCCATCACACAGACCTGTTGATTAAAACCTTCATTCATATCACTGAAAAATGAACAGCCACAGAGAAAAACTACCCTGGAGCTTGCTCTTTCATTCTATAGTAATCATTTCACACAACATAATTATCCTGAAAAGTTGCTGATGACAAGGCTAAAATACAAAAATATTCACGAGTATCTCCACAAACAGTTTATTGACGTGTTTGCTGAATTTTCAGCACATACAGAGGTTGGGAGGGGTCCTTGCTTGTCTACATTAACATTTGCATTTGCTGTTCATATGAAAATACAGGCTTGATGATGTTAATTGCAATGCTTTCATCTTTCTGCTTCGAGCTGTGTTATAACTGACCTAGCTTAAATCTGCAGGGCTAAAGGGATCCAGAACCAGAGGGATACATCCTGTCTCTTATCTTCTGTTAAGTTCCACAACATGCCCTCCAATCTGATCTTCAAGGCAGCTAGGACACCTCTGCCCAAGCTCTCCTGTCTAAAGGCAGTGCTGGGGTAGCTCTGGTAATCTGGGCAGAAAAAGGATGCAGAGACCTATTTTATTATAATTCTCCTGTGAATGGCACAGGCTCACATGGAAGGCAAAGCTTGTGTGAGGTTCCAGGGGTGTTGAAAATGCCCACAATAGGTTGTACCACAGCTGTAGGCAGCAGTTCAGGACTGAATCATGAAGCACAGACAGCTTTTGTGGTTACAGTTACCAGCATAATGTTGTGGCACAACATCATGAACTGCCTGAACAGGTTTGCTTTGAAGGAAAGTCATGCAACAGAGAAGTTGGGCTACTCATTTTGGGTGCAGTGTAATTAATGAAAGCCACTCTGAGAAATGCCCAGGTCAGTTTCCCTTGGGCACAAGGCACCAAAATCCAAACCTGATGTGCTGCAACTCAAAGTGATGCCAAACCTTGCACCCAGATGGAAGGAGTCTTTGTCCCTGTCCCTGCTGCACTTCCCAGACAGCACTGGCAACTCTCAACGCACTTCAGGAGGAGGAATGGAGAATATAAAAGGCTGAGGAGAGCAGCTGCATCCTTACAAAAATGTGAAGGACAGGTAGATACAGCTTCAGCAACGCTTTTCCTGGGAAGAGACCCACCAAGCAGTGAGGGAGCGTGGCATCAGTGTGATTAAAGCCTTTCCATGTGCTCTGCTTTACGCTTCACCCTTCTCTCAGATGGAGACTGGTGACACAGGAAGGGAGATAAAGAGGCTTTATTTCTGACAACAGCCCTGGAAAGCCTGGCTTTGCAGCAGGCCAGGAGCTACACACCAGGCTTTCAGGAGTGGGATTTGTGCTCCTTGCAAGAAGGAGGCAGTGGAGCATATGTTTTTAGACAGAAAGTATAAAAACAAAATGAAAATACATAAGCGTTTGTTATCTGAGGCTATGAACTGTATCTTGCAGATTCAGGGAGGCAGCTTGGCTGAATCCCTCTGGAGGCACCAAAGCCTGACTGGGAGCAGGGCCAGAAAAATCAATGCTTGGAAAAACACTGCTGAAAGATTACAATTCATCCATACAGGAGCAATTAGGATTTTCCCCGTGAAATTATTAAGTCCAGGCAAGTATATATGGAAAGGACACATGATGCCTTCTGGAGGAGAAGGAGGCTGACCAGCTGGAGTGATGCCATTGGAGGGCCACCAGGCTGGTTGTGGGCACTGGCAGGCTACACCAGGGCTGTAGAGCCCAGGGAAGAGGGCGTCTCCATCCTTGGGATACTGAGATAGAGGATTTAAGCAACAAGCAACAAACACCATCTTCACCAGACCCTAATCTATTGCTGTCAGACAGGTCTCTAAAACTGACACTTTCGGGGCTTGCCCAGAATGCTTTGGGAAGAGAGACCAGAAATGAATGTAATTCAGGTAAAACATTGGATTGTTACAGGTGGAAAGGACACCTAACACACTTGAAACTGGTTGATGTTATTAAAAAGGTATTTTGTATGGAAGAATCCTCTGCAACAGCTTATCCAAAGCAGGGTGTTTGTTTTACCTGCTCAGTTCCCTGCAGGGTGCTTCCTTTGCTTTTCTGCAGGGATAACCTCTAACAGAGACCTCTAAATATTTCTGATCTATGCTGATACACAGAACTAGAGAATGTGTTGACAAGCAAAAGCAATTTAATAGCAGTCAGGTTGCATTTTTAAATCCTCAGCCCCTGACCTTCAAGAAAAGTCTGACTACAGTGAGCACAGAAAGCCCATCCATCACTGTGCTGGGGAGAAAGAATGGGAAGCTGAAAACCAGAGTGTGTCCATTTTGAAAATTAGCAGTTCATATTTTCGCTGGGCATTTAATAAACTTCTGATTAAGGAAGATTTTCAGGGTTTCCCAAATACGGTTTCTTCTTTGGCTTAAGTCAATTTGGTATCTGCACACTCAAGAAAAGCCCATGTGTTTAAGTCAGAAAATCTGCATTAATATTAATGTTGAGCAGCAAAGGAATTTGGGAGTTGGACTACTTGGCAGTTCTAAGAAACATACTGAAAGGTGTGCTTAACCCAAAACATAACCCATTTTTGTCATCACCCAGCAGTTTCAAAGGACAAAAAGAAGTGATGCCATTGGCTTTTTCCAGCAGGGGAAGGATGCAGCAAACATCGGGACCCAACTGATTATCCCCAGGCACCTCCACCCTAATTGTCACTCCGACACAGAGCTCCCTGGTGGCTTTCATCAAGTCATTTCTCCTGTCTGACCTAATTTTCTCAGCTGCAGAAGCAGGATAATTCTGACTCATATAGGATTTATGATGGGAAAAGGATTTATTTTATCTTATAAACCACAACTGAGAGATGCCAGGAGTTAAAGGCCCGCTGTGGCAGCAGCAGAGAAACGCGGGATCTCTCGCATTAGAAATTTGGTGTTTAATCAGCTGGGGCTGGCCCAGGGGGAGGAAGCAGCATTTCTAAGTGGGGATCAGTCGTTCTGATCAATTATACTGTACTTCATCTCTATGTTTAATTTTATTTTTCCAGTCATCCAACTAAGAGACCATTGAATAATCAGTGATTTTGTTAAATGAATAATCAGATTATGAATTTGGTGCTTTTTTCCTTATAAATATGACCATTTTATTCCACTCTGTAAACTAGTGATTGCTGACAGGATTACATAAAACTTTGAGAATGTTTATGGCAGGGACTCAGGTTTCCCAAACAAGGTAGATGTGTCAGGTACATAAGATCACCCTAAAAATGTAGAAGAACTTCTCCCTGTACCATTTCTGCTGCTCTCAAGACCTGTGCTGAGTCCCTAGGTTTGCTGGAGAGAATCACCAATGTCCTCCTGTCAAGTGAAACCTGATAGATCTCCACTGGGGGTCTCTGTTCTTCAGAGTTTCCAGGTTCAATGCCAGCTCAGTGCCCTGAGATTGACTCGAGATTCTTTAAGGGGAAAGTGACCCGAGAGCCTCCATGAAGTGCAGGAGGGCTGTGGGTAAAACTGTGCTGATTCCCAAAGGGAGGTCCTGACCAACCATCCAGGTCAGGTGGTTTACAGAGAGCACTGGAAAGCCCATTTTCCAGCACTATTTAATTTTCTCAACTAGTCCCCCTTTGGATTATTACCCACTCACATGCAGGGAATACTTGATAGCCATGAACATGATCCTGAGGAATTACAAAACAGTTGAGGCTGCAAAGGACCTCATTTCTTTAGTCTAACTTTAGTCAAGCACAGTCAGCCAGAGCAGGTTGTCCAGCACTATATCCAGCTGGATTTTCAATGTCTCTACACGTGGAAAGCTTCCAAGACCCACAGCATTGCTGTTGTAGTGAGTTCATCACAAAACTCCTGAGAACTGAACCAGCTCTGAGAAGGAGACTGAACTTAGATGTCCACCAAAGGTTCCTTTCAACCCAAATCATTTTACAAGACCATGACAGCCAGGACCATAATTCTGGCAAGATGCATTGCTGTGTTTCAGAAGAGTTTTCACAGCTGTAAGGAACCACTTGAAACACTGGCTCCTTGGCCCATGGATTGACCTAGAGCTGGAGTTCAGAGAAAGAGAAAATGCAGATCTACAAGCCATTAGGGGGCTGCAGGGGAGGCTCCAGAAGATGCCAGGGGTGGAGGCAGATTGAGTCTCTGGCTGGAGTGAGGATCAGCCTATGGCTCTGTCCTGAGGAACACTTCATCCAGAGCTGCCTTGCAGGCTGGGTGTTCATGGCAGAGTGCAGCTCAGAGCTGAGGCAGGAAGAAAGGCCAGAGGTACAACTGAATTTTCAGAATGCCAGAACCCAACAGAAGCTGTTTCTACAAGCAGTTGTGCTTCAGGAATAGCTGACCTTTTCAAGGACTTGAGATCCAGTACAGAAACATTCCAAGAATGTGCATATATACCATTAGAACATTAGAACATTACTACGAGTCCCCAGTGGCTACAAAACTCACTGCCAAAATCTGAGAGAAGACAAAAGATTTCTATTTCTGGTAAGGTATTAGTCAAGTTAATTTACACAGGACTTTGTTATAACTTAAGGGTCTCAAACTGACTGATAATATTTGTGAAGATTTCAAAAATTTCTATAGACCATAACTTTTTTTTTAACCTTAAGAAATTATACGGAAGACATAAAAGGATATTTTAACTGAAAAGGTCAATGCTTGCAAGCCACCAAATTAATAATTTAAAGTTGTCTGTGGGATGTAAGTTTGACCCTGTGGTACTTGTGCCATATGATGATGTGCTCACACACTGGCTCTCAGGCACTGAGGGCTGTGCACCCTTAAACTTCTCGTGGTGCAGCTGGGTGACACGGCCACACTGTCCACTCATCATGCACCTCTCGTCATTAGCTGCCTTTTGCATTTTCTCCTCTTTGCTCCTGCTCCACTCAATGAGCAAGCTGTGACTAAACCATGTTCAGCACTGAGCAAGAAGCCTCAAGTGAAAGGAAATTTGCCTTCAGAAAAGAAAAATGGGAAGAGCACCTAATGAGATATATACATAAATAGGTCAGTATTTTATTGAGTCACAAAGGAGCATCCTTTGTAAAAGATTTAAAAAAATAAGGAAAACTGGTAGTTTTCTTCTATAGATTCATGACCAGAATATTAAAGTGGTGTCAAACATCACAGTGCATTTGGATGCATCCACTAATAAGCAACGGGGAGCTTTTCTAGGGGTCACGTAGGACTAAGCTGCCAGATGATTAGTGAAAGAACTCTTTTATTGCCATCAACTATTGCTTCTGGTACCAAACTGAAAATTTAAAAAGCACTAGCTAGTCATTGTTTTCATTTCACTTCAGGAAGTCTGCAAGAGATACAACATTCCTTACTCAATGTACAAATTCTCCATACTTACTGAAAGGGGATCAATCCAGCATCTCAACTTTTCTAATAATAAAATTTTTCAAGAAAGGAAGTGAAAAAAAAATAGCAACTTTTATTCTCCCCCACTCGTCCTTTCAATTTTTTTTTTTCTCTTTTTAAGTCTAATTTTACCTCTTTTCATGTTGCTACTGAAAAAGAGAGAAAGGAAAACAAACACAAAGGGAATAGAGCAAAATTTAAACTCTGTTCCTGTGCTTGGGAACAAAACAATGCTCTGTGGCTTTAAACAACAATTCTCCTTCAGTGAGGAACTGAGTTTCCTGGTGATCTTTCATGCAGGTATAATACTTTGGAGTAAGGATTGCAATCAAACAGAAGAGGAAAAAGAGAGGCAGGTGTTTTGTGAGAGCTCCCACAGGCTGCTGGAGAGCCTGCAAAGAGCTGCTGACCACCAAAGAGCTCTCATTGCACTTACCTTCAAGCTCTCAAATCTCTACAACTCTCCTGAGCACACTCCAAATCACAAATGAATTTGTACCTCCTCTTCCTCAGCAGAATAAACCCAAAGTATAGGGAAGCCATTGTAAAGCTGACATCAAATTTAACAATATTGAAATTATTTAATTCATAAACTTAAAATGCCCATGGTAATGCAGGCAGCAAAAGGGAGGCCAACTGCACCAGCCTCAAACTGGATCCTCAGCAAGTGCCTCAATGCCCTGTGGTGCCCCTATAAAGCCTCCAAGTTTCCTGGAGGTTTGACTTCAGCTGTGTGGTTTCTAGGAAAAAACATTGCTTTTATTGCTCCTTTAGTAGCACCAGGAACACAGAAAATAAACAGAGCTTTAGGACCTGCTTGAAAGGGTTTTAAGGTAAGACTCTAATTGTACAGAGCCTAAACAGCACTGACAAGTTTTAAAAAGAATATACAGTTCCCTGTAACAGGCAATTTGAACCAGGTGGTCAAATCTGGCCAGTGTTGACAGACACCAAACCTCCAGCAAAGGTATTGTCCCCTTTTCTGCTGATCAGCAATTTTGGCAAGCCCCAAATAAAGGCTAATGTAGCTGTTCTATTAGATCACTGTTCATATGGTTAAAGGAGTATCATGCCCAGAAGCAAAGGCAGATAGATGCTTGTTTTCCCACAACAACAATTTCCAGCCATCCTGCAAGGAGAGTGAGCCCAACTCGGTGCATCAGCAGCACCATCATCCCAAATCTCTGCTCCCCTTCATGAGTTTCCCTTTCCCTCTCACAAAGCAGCTCTTGAATTCAGCTGACACAAAGACATTTGGTTTCTTTCTGCCTCTTCTAACACACCAATTTGTGGAGAAAGCTGCAGTCAGGTAGACTCAAGCCTGCCATGAGCTCTCCAGCACACACCCTCCGGTGAAAATCCCAAACCACTCTGCTGAAAACAGCCAGACCCTTCTGTGAGAGGCCCAGGAGACCCAAGGGAATCACTCAATAACCCAGCTCACATGGCACACATATTCACTCAACTTCTTGCTCAACAGGAGAAACAGCAAACCCCATGCAGAAATAGATCATTAATCAGCCATTTCTTGAACGGGCTTGAAAAGAACAATCTACTCAATTAAAATGATGCAGTAGACCAAGGGTTAATGCTGCTTAGGAAAGGATTCAGTGGAAACCCTTGGGAGAGTTAGGTTGATAACTGTAGTTCAAACCACAAACTGGTGACAGCCAGAAGTGAAGCCAATTGATGTGTCAGTGCTGCCCCATGGGCCACCAACTGGCAAAATGGATTTATGATTGTGAATATGGTAATATAAAACCCATGGCAAGCCTGAGATCTTGACTGTTCCCAGATATTACAATAGTGGAGACAGAAGTAAAAAAAAAAAAAAAAAAAAAAAAAAAAAAAAAAAAAAAAAAAAAAAAAAAAAAAAAAAAAAATCACTGTTTTGAAGTGTTTTCTTGACCTGCACTAGCAACTCTCATTTTAATATTTATTTGTTGACTAAGAAGAACCACCAGAGAAAGAAATCATTCCTTGTGGAAAAAAAAAAATTACAAATAAAATAAATTTCTAGAGGTCTGGGTAACTGGTGGTTCTCCTCTTAAAACCAGAGGATTTCTGGGGAAGAACAGAAGGATCAGCCTAGAAGAAGGCTAAGAATATCGACATCCCCTGTCTCCAGAGCTGCTGGTGTCAGTGCGGTGGGGAAGCAGCCGCTGCTGGTTCCAGAGGGGTCACTCAGGGTTGTGGGTCACCCAACATGAGGCGGGGAGCTCAGAGGGGTCACTCAGGGTTGTGGGTCACCCAAAATGAGGCGGGGAGCTCAGAGGGGTCACTCAGGGTTGTGGGTCACCCAAAATGAGGCGGGGAGCTTTGCCAGCCCCCGCTGCTGCAGCCCCCCTGGCGGCCAACAGGTGGCGTCACTGCACCCATGATAAATGGCATTTACGAGAAAAAGGTCAGTTTTGTTAAATATTCCTTTGTTTTTAAGCCAAAAGCCCAGGGACTCGAACTTATTTTTTTTTTTTCTTTTTTTCTTTTTTTTTTTTTCCCTAGAAAAATGACGCTAGACCAGAGGCAAAATGTCAACCTTATGTGCACCCCACACAAAAACAACTTCCCCAACTGCATCACCATGGAAGCGCAGTGAGGAAATAAATCTTCCAACTGGTCTCACCGACTGGCAAGAGCCCAAACACCCGGGGCCAGCGAGGGAAGGTTGGAGCCAATGCCTCCACTGCCCTTCTCCTGCCTTTTGGGCTGACCTTTAGTCTCCAGTGTTTAGAGGGGCGTGGAGGCTTTTCACGCTCTGCCAGCACACCTAACAAGCAGGGTGTGCAAATCTCATTGTTTACAGAGGCAGTGCCTTGCAAAAAGGACCATGGACTTTTTTTTTTTTGCCAGGACTGCAAGGATATAGGAGGCTCAGGCTGCCCATTCAAAACCTGGCAGGTATGGCCTCATCACCCTGCAGACAGGAGTTTGTCCTGCTCACACCTCAAGCTAGCAAGGCACACCAGTCCAGCCAGGGTCACCCACTCCTGCTGATCCATGGATGGGGAGGGCCAGTGTCACCCTCAGGCATGGCAGCCACAGCTACTCTGTTTGCCACTCACTCTCCCTGCCAAGCGTGGCTGTGCTGTCCTCACCAGTGGGGAGGGGCTCATGTGCTTTCCCAGCCCAGTCAGAACTGAACACAGGCATTTGCAGTCATGGCTCCTGTGCCAGGAACATGAGTGATACCTCTTTCTGCTAAATAAGCAGTGCAGGTAGTCCTTTTCCACCACAGATTCTTTGCAGGCCATGTCCCACCCCAGTCTTCTGGCAAGAAGGGCTTCAAGATTTGTAAAAGCTCTTGGTGAATAAAAGAAGCCTCCCAAATACACACAGCCCTGCTGCCTCTCACTGCTGCCGAGCCACTGGAAAGCAAATTGGATGCTGCATCCCCTTGCCCACTCCAAAGGATGATCTGCCTGTTTGTACACATGCTGGGTGGAGTGCACAGTGTAGTTCTGGGGTGCAGCTGACAGCAACACCATCCCAAAAGCAGCTGGAGCTGGATGGCTGGGATAGCACAACACTATTGATCCACAAGATGGGATCTGCACGTTTGGACAGGCAAGAAGGACCAGTAAAACGTGTGTGGGTCGTGATGACAGCCAGTCCCACGCTGCCAGTGCCCTTCCAGCTGGAACAGGGAATGAACACAACCCCCACCTGGAACACAACCACACCTTCTTAAGGGGGACCCTTTACGTGGGCCCACAGCAGAAATAAATACTAAAAAAAAAAAGTATTTAAAGAGCAGGTTCTGATGCCAAGGTTTAGTGGTGATCAGCAGCACTTCCACCTGACCAAGAAGGGGCAGAAAGGCCTTGGCTCCAGCCTCAGGGAGAAAGCACAAGAAGAGCTGGCAGCATCCCTCCTGACCCTCCTGTGGAGGTCAGCTGAGTCTTCATGACGCAGCATTCACCTTTGCTGGGCTCACTCCAAAGTCTGCTGGGCCCCAGTTCTGCAGAGGCCTCAGCTGTAGCAGGGAGCCCTGCTCTGTGCCTTGCAGTCAGAGGTAACTACACCCCGTGCCATGGCACTGCTCTGCCTGCCTGAGAAACAGCAGAACCCTCCTTTAAATCTCTGCTGTCATTAAAAAAAAAGCTCTTTGTCCAGCACACAGCTTGTTTCTTGTCTCTGACGTGAGTGCCCCTCCTGGACTGGCACAGTCCCTAGAGCCCAGCAGCACAGTGCTCCAGGGTGGTTTGTTTTACAGCACAACAAGAGCTGCTTACACAGGGCAGGGCTCTCACTCCTGTGCCCACTTGGGTCCCTGCCCAGACTCACCGAAACCACCTGTGTTACAGCAGTAGGAGAGTGGCAAATTTAAGAGCCTCAGAGTGCCAAGTATATATGGGGGATTATTTGAACTTCATGGTTTGCCAGTGCTATGCACATACTCCTTGAAGAAATCCCTTAAAACTGTCTGCTTCCAAATAACCTATATACATCACTGGCCCCAAAGATGACACATGATGAAACGGCCTCACAAAACAAATCCTTATATTTCAGCCCAGCAGAGCATCCGAGTGCACAGCAAAGCCAAGACAAATAGAGCTCTGCTTTTGCCTGAAAATGTACGTGGCTTGAAAACTCCCATTGTTGCTCTATCCCAGAAAATGATTCATCCTCCCCACGGGGCTTTGCCTTGCCTCCGCACATTTCGCAAGGCTCCTGGCTTTATAACAGCGTGGCGCACGTGGTGACTCCTGGCAGATTCCTCAGCTCGCTGGAGAGTGAGGAGGCAGCAGCTAATCCTCCTAACAATGATTTTCCTCTTGCAGCATTTCTTCCTGCTGGCCACAGACTTGGTGCTCGCCATGACCCTTTCCTGCTTCTTTTATGCCTTTGCGTGCGTTTCCATCGCCTTTCTGACCTGCTGCATTATCATCTTCTCCTTTGGCACCACGGAGAGGAATGTTGATGTGAAAGGGAGAGCAATTGTAATTCTTGTGTCCAACAGTTCCATTGGGAGGATGTTTGCCAGGAACCTGGATAAAGCAGGTTTCGGGGTGTCTGCTGCACAGTGGTCCGCTCAAGAGGAGAGGACAGTGACAGAAGAGTGCTCGTTGAACAAGGAGGTAGCCCAGCTCCACCTGACTGAAGATGAGTATCAGAAGACAGTGAAAACCTTCATAGAAAGCCACTTATCCCTGAAAGGTAACTCTTAGGGCAAACTTGTGGATTGTAGAAATTAAAATGCACAAGATTGTGAGATTGTAGTTCAGAAAACGAGGAAGGCAGGAATGCTTTAGCAAATGGTAATAACACTCTTACTGCATTGCATTTTGTTGTGCAAAACAAAAATTTTGCTTTTTCCAGGGGAAAGAGCCTGCTTTGGTGGCTGTGAAAGGCCCCAGCAGACCCCAGTCCCTGAAGGAAGGCAAGGTAGGCCAAGGAAGGAGGGGGAGAAGGTCCTGTCAAGGAACAGAGGGCTGGACTTGCTCTGAGAAGAAAACACAGAAATGAACAAGGGGGAGCAAAGCCCAGACAATGACATGAGGTGAAGAAATGTGTCCAGTTTTTAAACTCTTCTGGATTAAAAGGAACCCAACTGAGTTCCCTCTTTATTTCTTGGCTACTGTGGGATTCATTAGGGTCAGGTCAGAGCTTTGTGTGGCAGGTTGGGACAGTGTCTCTGAACCACGCTGACATCGCTTCTGTGGGAATGCAGGACCACAAGCAGCCTGCAGAGCTCATCTGGGACAGCACGGGGCAAGTGTCCTACTGAGGGGATGGCTGGAAGCACTGCCAGGGAACCTCCCCAGTCCTTCCTAGGGGAAGGCTGCCAGTGGGCACACTGAGTAACTCAGTGCCCTGCTGAGTAACCCCGGGATCCAGGAGTCTGTGTCCCCACAGCCATAACTTTATACCTCATGGGAGTGATGGAGACTTCAGCCTCAGCCATCAGGGCTGTACCCCCATTGCCCTCAGGGCTATGGGGTCACAAGGAAGAGGCCAACCCCTCTCCTCCACTGTCAGCCTCCCTAAGGGCCCTCTGAGCTGCAAAGCTCTCTCTGCTTCCCCATACTGCCACTTTCCTTCTCCATCCCTCTCCTCCTTGCTCTTCTCTCTGTGGTCTCTCTGAGGCTCCCTTTGGGGTCTTCCCCAGGGCAGCCTCTCTGCTTGCTCACACCGAGCTGAGATCTCAGAGAGCATCCCCATCTCCCCAGGACGAGAAAGACCCTTGGTACTGCTGCCCCTCACTGAAAGTTGTCTCTGTGCTCCCAGGCCCTGCAGAGGAAGGACATTTTGGCAGTCAGAGCACGCACCACGAAGCCTCCCATACTGCAGACACCCTTCGGAGAGGCGGTAGGGAGCCCTAGCCAGCACCTGCTGCTGGCTGCAGCTATTCAGGACAGTTCTCTCACTCTGCTCTTCTCCTCAGAAGCACCCAGCAGACCAGCAGTGCCTGTGCAACTCTGCATGGCCCAGGATGCATTCCCCAATTCACTGCCTGCCTGCAGGCTCCAGAAATGGCTCCCTGCACACCAGCAGTGGGTTTCAGACTGAGTGCTCAGCTGCCTGCATGAGAATTTAGGCTCATTTGCCCTATGAAAATTACTCTGGTAAAAATTTTCTTGTGTGGACAAGGCTTAAAAGCTCCCCAAGCTGAGTATCAGCATAATCCTACTCTGGGAATGAACAACAGAGGCTTTCTTAAACAGTAATGATCCATGGGAGATGGTAATTTCTGTGGGCCTGCAGTGTTCTAATTAAATGAGGCTCTGGCACAGTGATACCTGTCTTTTTTTGCTCTTGACTAGTTTGGTCTTTGGTGCTAGTTAAAGGCTTTTGCAGGTGTCATGTTGTTTTGACAGAGTGATCTGTTGTAGGATCCGTGAGGTTTTACATTTAGGATCTCCTGCATAATATTCACATCACAGATGTGGATGTTGAAATGTATTTCCCAAGTGCTGACCCAATTGCATGGCAGATCAAAGCAGTATGTTGGGAGGAGAAAAAAAAGAAAAATAAAAGAAAAATTAAAAAAAAAATAAAAGAAAAAATAAAAGAAAAATAAAAGAGAAAGAAAACCTCACTGTTTTCTTGGGTTTCTTTGTTAACAGTTTCAAGTGAGTGCTGATATTCATTTTACAAAATTTACAGTGATATTTTTGGCATGGGTTAGGTGAACGTGAACACTCACCACCAACCAACTGACAATGAAAGAATTTTAAACCAAATCAAAAGCCTACTTGGTGGGTCTCCACATGCAGTTTGGTCAGCAGGATCTGGACAAGGGCAGGAGAAGAGTAAGTGCTGTAGGGCAGAGCCATTACACAACCTTCTCCATTTAAAAACTTCTCTTATGCACTTTGTGTACGCAAATTTTTAGTTTCTAAAGAAAGGAAACTTTGCTAATTTCTATGGGGTTTGGTCTTTTTTTTTTAATTACTTGTCCCCATAGGACATTTTTACCATTGTATCTTTGCTATTGTAAATAAAAAAAATTTACTCTATATAATCAAATCTTTTGAAATTCATCCTAAATGCCTTTCAAAGTAACACAGTGAAGACAGAATCCCCCAGTCATGGTTCCTTCTAGAATTAATATGCTTATGACAGCTAAAATAATGTGGTTTTTATTCTAGCAGAGGCCCAGCAACCCAAATTTGCAGGAAGGCTAGAACTTTTATTTTGTAGCAACTGTACAAATTAATAAGAAGCTACCAGGCCTAAGGAGAGTGTAACAAAGACACAGAGAAAGGCAAATCAGCCCCCTTCCAAATTCTTCCTTTGCTGTATGATAGCTTAACTTGGTCCATAAAAAGCCTTTGGTTCTTCTGGCTTTTAGCCTTTGGTGCCTTTAGATCAGATATTCAAACTTTCTCTGTGACCAAGAGGTCAAAGAGACAGAGGGAAAAAGATGAGAGAAGGAGTTTTATTGCTCACCTCCAGTAGCTGAGCTTGTACTATCAGATATTGCAAGAGCCTCTGGCATCATGTCCAAGTCCTCTGTGATGGAGCTGCTCGAGAAACTGCTGCGCTGTGTTGCTCTTTGGGCAGGTTGCCTGGAAATGCTGGCAATTGCTTCACGATTTTCAGGACTGACTGCAGGGAGGGTGGGGTAAGGCAAGCAGGAAAAATGTAGAGATGGGCAAGACCCAACAGACAGCAACCTGACCTGACTCAAAAAGAGTTCAGACAAGCAGAGTGCTCATCTGGTTAACTGCTGGAGCCTCTGCTGTCACAGAACCTCGGGGTTCACCTGATCACACACAACAGTCACAGGGCTAAGCAAAAGCAGCAATGACTGTGCCAGAGGATCACACAATTGTTTGGGTTGGGAGGGGCCTTAAAGGCCATCTAGGACCAACCCCAATGCCATGGGGAGGGATGCCTTCCATCAGACCTGCTTGCTCACAGCCCCATCCAGCCTGGCCCTGAACACTTCCAGGGATGAGGCATCCTCTGTAATTCCCCAGGTTCCCACAGGAGAGATGAGCCGTGATGTAAGCAGTGCTCACCCTGGACAGTCTTCCTATATTTGTTCAGATCTCTGCTATGCTGAAGTTGCTTAGAAGAGTTCTGTTGGTTTTCATTAGGTCAGGATTTCATTTCTTGTACCTGAATCTCAGATAAGACCTGACAACTGCTGGATTCTTTGGTACTTATCACCTTCCCTCTGTCCCTGTCTCTCAAACAGGAAGGACAATAACCTTTACACAAGCAGAGAAATAACTGATGCAAATTAGTAATTCCCAAGTAACCTTAGGACCTGTGTCCAAAACACTCTCACCACCACACTTCACCATGGTTTTTCAGACCAGTAGCAAATGCATGTTTCCAAGCCTTGTTCTGCAGGCTCCAGAGGGCCTGGAAAGAGCTACCTGTGCAGACAGCTAGGCAGTGGGAGATATTGGACTGTCATCCTTGGCCATCTGTTCCTCATCTCCATGTTGCCGTTGGCAAAGTGGCTCTCATGACCAGTCCCTAAGTTAGTGCAGGCAAGATCACCTTATCATTTGATCACTTTAAATGGGTGTGTTAAATCGTGTTAATCCAGCTCATTACTTTCTTCTGTGCGCCGTGGGACACTGCTGCAAGCTCTTTGAGCAGAGCTGTGAGGGCAGTCACGCCAGCCTGGGCAGGTACAGCTAATCCTGGCCAAGGAGGGGTGTCTGCAGCTGCAGTGGCTTGCTCAAGGCTTGCACTGAGAGGCTGGCAGAGCTGCACAGAGCACTGAGTGTCGGGGCTGCCAGCGGCCCCACAGCTCCTTGGACACTCTCCACCTCTTCCAAAGGTCTGGCTGCTTTTGCAGTTCTGCTGTGCAGCAGGTAGCAGTGGTAGATGCTCTCCTGGTACTTCCCCTGGCCTTGCACCTCTCCTTCAGCATTCCCAGACTTTAGTTTGCCATACAGTTTAGTCCAGGAAGGCACTCTTGGGACAGAGATCCAGAAAGGAAAACCCCATGGTGAGCTTGAACAGGAACAGAGACATTGGAACTGCTGCCTTGTGTGGTGGACACACTGTAGAAACTCTTTTGCTTCCTAAGGATGCCAGTGTGGTTGGTCAGGTTATTTCATTAGAAGGCAACCCTTACTCACTTTCCATGCTGTGCTTTCCTTAGGATAAAGGCAAGACCCCCAGTCGTTCCTACACCCAGAGCAGCAAGAAACTTCAGCTTTCTTTTGGAACAGTCTAGCTCAGTGCATGGCAAGAGCAGTTGTTCCCACAGCTGCAGAGATGGATTGAGCAGATGCAATAATCATTGACTGCAATAAACTACAAGGGAGTAGGAATGAATAAAGCAAACACAATCATATACTCATGTAATTTTAAAGAGTACTACATTATTTAACTTCACTCAGCTACAACAACTGCAGGCCACCTTGGATAAATCAGCACATTTTCCAAGCTGTAAATGACCACGTTTGGACTTATGAGTGAAATGAATAATTTTTGCAGCTATGCTTTTGTGCCTTTAATGGGGGTTATCTAGAAGTTTTTGAAAAACTGGCTTGCAATTATATTGCCTTCCTGTCTCTTGGGGATTTATCAAAATGAGAGAAGCACTTTGATACAGCAGCAGCAGGACTATGAAGCAACCCAGAGAGAGAAAATAGAACTCATTCTGAAGCTATAGGCTGGGAGGAGTTATTTATTTTAAGATGAAGAGGAGCTCCCCAGTCAAAGCTTCTTTTTAAAAATAGGAATCTATGCATCAGCTAGAGTCAATGTGTCTTTTTCCAAATGAAGCCTTGGATCCAGTACCTCTGGACATTTTATGGGAGGCCAATTTTCACTTCTTTGAAGTGGTTTTGTAATTTTCTTGTTTCGACAGAAAACTTCTCCACCAAGCACCCGGGCCAGCCACATAGAACCTCCTGATTCAAGTGTTGCACAACCCAGAAAAGCTGCAGCAACACTTCTCCTCTGTCCCCATCCCTCACTCATTGCAAGAGGGCAGAGCCCATTTGGGTTCAAAACCTCCATCCCAAAGCTTTGGTTATTTGCTTGTTGGTGGCCAGAGGATCACTGCTTGCAAACCAAGATCTTTAAGCAATAATTAAAAATGCATGTTGGTCTGCCCTATGCTAAAAAGAGGGTTATTTATTTGGATGCATTCAGAACATGTTGCCATGCTCACTACTAATACCAGCCATGAGCACAAAAGAGAAGGAGGGGAAAGAGCCAAGCACTGCCAATCTATCTTTCTTCCAAATCTGTTTACAGCAGACAGGAGCAGAATTGGATCATTTCTTAAAAAGAAACCAAACAAAGCCCAGCCAGTTGGATACTTATGTTATACTGGCTCCTAAATTCTGCCAGAAGCCATTTTTAGCATCCTAAAACAGTATCCTCTTCGCACTGCCCCCGCTTAGCTCATGTGAATTTTAGTCCTAAACCATAAGCTTATCTTAAAACAACCCCTAGACAAGAGTTTGCTTTCCAAGCTGCATCAAAAATTAAACCACACAAGACTGAAGAGTATTTTTAGAGATTGCCAAAAAGATATCTATATTTATGATGCGTCATTCTTTAAACAAGTGATCAACAACTTTTCATGCAACTGCAGTGGCAGGATTGGAGATGCAAAGTAAAATAAACCCGAAAGTATCTGAAGCTATTTTTTTATTACTTATGCATGATGCTAAAATAATCTCTGATTCTGGAAGTCATTGGAAATAATCACAAGTGTAACAACCTTTATACTAATTTAAAATCTTCCCAGAAAAGAAGTGGCTTTGCACCAGTTTAGAGATGTTGTCTTTCATTAACCAGAGCTGGGCAGCTTCTAACCAGAAAGTATTTTTTAAAAATACCAGGATTAAAGGCCAAAGAGCTCTACAGATCTGTGTCTTTTTCAAACAATGCAGGTTGTGTGTGTGCACCAGGATGTTTTTACCCCTTAACTCAGTCCTTCAGAAAAGTTTTCTACAGGTGAGCTTTAACAGGGGAAGGGAATCAAGTGAGAGAAAATATTTCTGCAGCTCTGCTTTCCCATATTACAGTATTTGGAGACAGAAACCTGCTGAACAGTTCTAACACATATACTTAGAGACTTAATTTGAATTATGTGGTGAAACTGAATATACATAAAAATTGAACACTTCTGTATATGATAATTAAGTACTTCCCTCATACAAATACTCTTTGTGATTACACAACATCTGAGTGGATTATTTATTATAAATCTACTCTTTTCATATTTCCCATTTAACAAACTGTTTTCCCAACACTTATGCTGCAAACTCCAAGGTAACCCAGAAGGATTGTGTGGCATTTTCAGTAGGAAGAGGGGGGCAAGAGCAAACTTCTGTACAGAGTTCTCCTTGCAGCAGGACAGGGGACTTGGCCAGGTCTGTGGCCAGCTCAGCCTCTGGAGCTTTGTTTTGCCACTACACTGTTCCTCTGCTTTCCTGGGGAGGTCCTGAGGGGAAAAGTCTGGCAGGTACAGCCTGTTGCACTAAAGGTCTTAAAAATCACAACACAGAGCTGAATTTCACCCCTTGGTAGGCTGACTTAGTAATACTGACTTCAAAAAAATGGCATAGGTTTAGGCCAGGCAACCATCTGCCACCAGAGGGTTAAAAATCTACCTGATTTCACATCTATTGAATTATAAATGTGTGTGGTAAAAATATTTTAGACCTGATGCTTCATTGCCATTAGTCAAATAATTTGTTGTCAAAAAAAAGAGTACCTTCCTTCTGTTCTTAGGTGCTTTTTGCTGGTTTCTAGAACTACATTTATTCTTAAGTATTCACTGCTCTGGTTTGGTCAAATAGCTTGAAATCTATGATCTGCCTGATAAGAAATTACCCTGCCAGGCAGCATTCATTTCTAACCCCTGACTGGAGGTGAGTAACTTTTTAAACCAACAGAGGCACAACAAATAGTTATTTTCAATAATGAATAGTATTCATATTTCCTACCCTAAGAACATTTCTCACCAGAGAACCATTTGCAGTGGTTAATCCAGACATTTACACCTGTATGTGTCTACCTGGCACAACATATGACTGCTTCTTTCATTTGCTTTTCCCTCTAGAGCTCAGTGTTGGCATTTAAATTTCATTCTGCCTTGTCCTAGAAATATAACAAACACCACAGACAACCTTAAAACCTTAGAAAAAATATAGTAGCCCAGAAAGTTTTTGGATTTTCAAATCGTGTTCTGGATTTGAACTGCTCTTTTCCTGTAGGAGTCCAGGTGCCTGTTCTTCATTACAGCCATGTTCTCCCCACTCCCATTTTATTAAATTAACTGAGATGTCACCAATCTAAAGCTAAAAGTCCTTTCAGGTGGTTTGCCTTCCTCTCCTTCCCTTTGGCCACCTTTGTGGTTTCATATTAAATATACTAAAAACGCATTTTCTCTCTTTTGTTGCTATCCAAGGCTTGCACAAAATCAGGAAAGCTTTTAGTCCTCATCAGAGATTTGAATTTCCATCCTGTTTTAAATTATGGAGAGCACATTTTCCAATGAATAAACACACTGATGGAAAATTCCCAAGCGTTTCCCATAACCATAGATACAACATTAACTAATTTACCAGGTATCAAACTGCAAAGGGAGGGGCCAGGTCCTTCTTATCCATCCATTCAAGAACAGCAGACTCCAGTGTTATTTATATAAGGTCCAGAAAATAAAAATACAGGTAAAAGTATGAGAAAAAGTTACAACATAAAAAGAAAGAAAGGAAAAAAGTCTATAATAATACAACAGAAGCAAAGTCCCCAAATGTATGGACGCTGGAAAGAGAGGTGACAGGAAGAATGCTCCCATCATCCATTTGCTCTCTGCATTCCTCTCTTTAGACCTCTCCAGCAGATTTTTATTCATGCCACCAGCTCCAGGGCACAGATCATGTCTGTCTGCCTCAGTCATGTGGATACTGATGCAAAACAGGTCGATGCATTGACTCTGCAACTCAGCCATGGCAGCAGGTAAAAGGAGACTTTGACTCTTAGCTCTGTTTTCTGAGAAGCAGAGAGGGAAAGTGCTGAGAAGGACAGTTCTTGGCCAGAAAAAAGCCACCTGGAGCTTTTCTTGGGCTCTTGCTAGAACACTAGGGAGGTATTTTCCTTCATATCTTATTCTGGCTCTCCCTCCCCAAGGCCAGGCAGGGCACTTTGCTCAAGCAGGGAGTCACTGTCTCCTCCAACAGCACCCAGCCTTTCCATTCTCCCGTGGCTGCACTGCCTGGAGGCAATCTGGAGCAGCCACCAGGCTTTAAAGAAATATGGCTCCTAAGTAAACACTGCATTCTTATGGGTCAGAGCCCCTTGGCACCCTATTTGGAAGTTACACAAGGAAACAGATAAAAATCCCCTCTCAAAGATTATTCACTACAGCACAGACAGAAATGCCCCAGTTCTGATCAATTTTTTCTATGTTTTTTCTTTTGTACCTGAATATGCCCCCATGTGACATTTGGATGTAATGGCTTGGCATTACAAAGGGAGTAAGTGCCTTAAAGAGAATGGGTCTCATTCAGTGATGGTTGCTAAAAAAGTGTCATTTGATTTTTCCTTGAGCATATTTCTTGGAAAATACTTCTCTTGCTTTGCTTCTAAGAAAAACAATTTGCTAACATTTGTCTGATCATAAAATTGATTTGACCTTCTGCAAATAATCTGACTTTCCGGCAGGCTGCTGAACTTTTGGAAGTGCTTTAGGTTGTTCACAGAACACAGCTTTCTCTTGTTTATTCTGGATAGCCTCTTCATATAACTGATGGAAACACTTCCAAAGCTTTTGTAAAAATAACTTCAAGGAAATGATAAAAAATAGAAATTCCAAGGGAATATGAATAACACATTTTAGTGGACACAGGGAGGAATAACTACCTTTGAACCAGCTCTGCTTCTAAAGCTGTGAGTCTGGCACACTCCTCCCCAGCATGGATCGCTGCTATTGAGCTCATTACTCTCAGGTTTTTAATTAGAATGAGCTGCTAGTGGCAAGATTTCATCTGTACCTGTTATGTCTTTGGAGAAACATCACCATGTAATTCAGGAATGAGCTGGGCGAGTTAACTCAGCTCCCACCCTGTTGATTTGGCAGGCATGTACGGGAAGATGAGGAAGCCGTCGATCCTGATATGGGACGAGGGGGCAGCAGACACACACGGGATACCTGAGAGCAAAACCTCCTGTGAGGGGAAGAAGGCTTCCAAGGCTCCACGCAGGAACTGCTTATTGCAGACAGGTACAGCTGAACAGATTGCACTTCTCTGACAATGTCTACATGAGGGGGAAATCTCTTTTTAATGTTGCAGCCAATACAGAGGTTTTTCCTTAACATTCTTTCCAAAATTTCAAAAGCAAAGCCCTTGTTTGTGGCCACTTCTCACCAGGGCTGGTCACAGACAGCTTAAAATGTGGGTTTAAAGGTTTTAGTAATATTCTGGAAAAATTTTGCTGTCTCAGACTGGACTTTTAAACAAGACTACCTGAATAGGACAGAGCCAACATGTGCAAAATCTGCAAAGCTCTGCAAAGCTCCCCCTGTCCTGGGGACCAGCTGAGTTCCCTCTTCCTGACACAGAAAATAAAACTCCATGGCTCCCATCAGCAAAATGCAGTTCAGTAGCTGGCAGCACCAGGCCTTTATCAGATGGCAGAAATTCTCCTCCTGTTTGCTCTTCCCATGGAAGATACTGCTGCATCCACTTGGAAGAGCTGTGTTGTCAGGACTAGTGGTTTGTAGGAAGACTTCCTGATTAGAAATAACTCTCTAATTAAAGCATGGCTTTATTTACATGTCATTCATTTGCAGTTACTTATTCCATTACAAATGACAAACAATAATCTTTAGTTTTAGCTGTGTGTGAAATCTCCTCTGTGAGACTGCCACCATTGGAAGGCTGGAAGGTGTTCTCTGTTCTCTGGGCTTGTAAGAGCCTCCCCAACACAGGCAGGTTTTGGGGAAGAGAGGACTCTGGTTGTGGTGTCTCAATGCACTTAGTAAAAGAGCAGTAACAAAAAAAATAAAAAAACAAGTTAAGAGCAGGCAGCTAAATACATCTTCATGAAATACCAGGAAAAACTAGGCATCTCCTCCTTTCCCAAGTGGTAACTATTAGGTGTGGAATATGTCCCAGGAAATGAGGTAAACAATCAAGAAATCTCTCTCCCAGCTGTGTGATTCTCCCCCCCCCATCCTTGCTCCCCACAAGCCCTGCCCTGGATCCCAGGCAGCCAGCACTGGGAGGTGCAGCACTGATGGTCACCCTGCTAAACCTCCTGCTGCTGGCTTCTGTGACTCAGGTCACATTTGAGGGGCACACTTGCACAGTGTGGGGGGAGCTCAGCCTGTGAGCACCCCCTTCCCCACAGCCCTGGTGCAAAGAGCAGTGGTAGGTGTGTGACAGGGAGCAGCACCTCCAGGGTGTTCACTCTGGGAATCCAAAGCCCATAGAGGCTGTGCTAAAAAAGCCTTTTTCTTTTTATTCTTTTTTTTCCACATTAATGTTGTCTTTTGCTACTGAGTTAGTGGTTGAAACAGTGTCACTTTTCTATTTGCAGCTCTCTGCATCTCAGTCCTCTTTCACCCACTGACCTATGTCCTGAGTCTGTTGAAGAGAAGCCCACAGCTGCTTGTGCCTCTGCTGAGGTCCAAAAACTGACAGGTGAGGCAGCACCCTCACAGCTCAGTTACCTGCCAGAGGTAACCAGCACCTCCTGCACCTCTTTTACCTCTGCTGGGACAGGGAAGGGGGACCCAGGTGGTGGGAGAGGGCTGGGAGGACAGCCCAGGAGCAGCTCCCTGCAGCACCCTGACACCTCAAGGATGCTGCCTTTCTGCATCAATGTGGCCCTGAGGAGTCCAGCCTGGGGCACAGCAGTACATCCAAATCAGTAGCAAACAAGAGCAGCCAGCTCAGTCTCCAACACTGAGGCAGAGCATTAACTGCTCTCCAGCATCTCACTGGATTTAAGATGCACAATAGTTGCTCTTGAAAGGCAAACCCCAAAATGTCCTGTCTCTTGTCCATTGCTGGACCATCTCTCCCCAGTTCCTGAAATCTCACTGCTATAGGCTCCAAAGTCCCTTGAATTCCATTTACTCTAGCCCATGGCTGGAAGAGCAATTGAAATGGTGTTCCCCAACATCCCTGCTTGAAAGGAAGCACCCAGAGCACCCTGGGAATCTCTGGTCCAGGCTTCAGGACAAGAGATAAAACAGAAAAATATTAAAACCAGAAAATACAAAGCCAGACATGTCATGAGATGACCTGCCTGTGTCCCCACTGGGCAGTCTAATCTTTTCTTGCTAAAGGGGAAAGGGTCCCTGGCTCTCCATCTAACACTACTGCAAGTGTTTTGTTCTCAGCAGCATCTTTAACCTTTCTGAGTGGTGGATCAGGGCCACAGAGCAGGCTCTGGATGCTGCATGGAACCCAGAGGTGGATACAGCCTGTTGGCCCCTGCCCTGTGTCACCAGTGGCTGCTGCAGCAGCTGGGCTGAGGCAGCACACGCAGCCAACAGCAGCAGGAATGAACTCGGGGAAATGAGCAAACAGCACTGAAGAGCTAAAACTGTCCTGCTGTCTTTCAGCCAGGGAGGAAACCCACAGAGCACTACACATTAGGACTGTCACACCACAATGAAAAAAAAGGAGCACAGCTGGGATCAGAAGTGACAAACTCCTGGCAGCAGGGAATTATGAGCAGTGACTTCAAGTGCAAGACAACAAAAACCCTTGGATGAAGACAGAAAACACCTTCAGAACCGTGACACAGGTCTGCAGCTCCCTTGCAAGTCTAATCTGTAAGGAAGAGAACACCAAGACACTGAAATTTTGGGTTGTTCATTACAGTGCTGCACTTTGCACACTGGGATATGCACAGAGGAAAAAACATCTGAGGTGAAAGGAAATAAAGGAAGAACTCTGCTGGGAAGCAAAATGCTAGGGCTTGGTTTTCATTATCTAAAGCCACAACTCAAAACTGCCTGACTGATGATAAGAGATGTCACCCTCCCAGGGAGCTGGATCCAGGGAGGAAAAGGAAAGCTTTCAAAACAGCTTCTGTAAGACATTAAACCAGCTTAATATCAAATCAGAGTGAAAACAAACATTTTAATTCTGTAACATCAAAGCACTGAGTGAGAACATGCTAAAGCAGAAAATTCCTGAATTAAAAGCTTGAGGTTTTAGTCTTTACACATTTGGCAAATAACCAGTTACAGGAATAATGCCAAACCCATATATTCTGCAGAACATCCCAGGAAATGTTTCCTTTAGTCAGAACCCTGCTCTGAGCCAGTGTTGTCAGCTCCCTCAGTGCAAAATCCCATTCTGTGCCCATAACCCTGGACAGTTCCAGCTGATAACTGTTATTTTCTCCTCCAAAATATGGTAGGGGCCATGTGTGGGCTGCAGCCTGGCTACTGCTTCTCTCCCAAAGCCATCTTCAAGCAAAGGACACTGCCTGCTCGAGTACACTGTAGTATTCATGGCCTGAAATTAGAGACATTATGTGAGCAAAGCTCCTGCAGACCTCAGTGGAAGTTTTGCTGGCCTGAGGACTTGGGAATGGCCTACATTTGTTTGTAAAACTTCCCAGTCCATAGGGATAGAGGGAACTACTGTGTGCAAGTATAAAATTAGGACTGTAAGGCAATACCACCATGAGATAAATTATAATATAACTGCACTTAAAAGTATGGTTAACACAAATTAGTTATATCAAACTAACACCAAAGTTCTTGACTGCTGAAGCTGACTAAGGGATCTGAAGGCCCCAAATGCTTTTAATTTGAGTGGGAATGAGGGATTTGAATTCCCAAAATAGTGTTAAGTGTTTCATCACTAACGTAGAACACACACACACACAAAATAAATATATTGAAAGCAACTGGCTTTTTAAGCCTATAAAACTGGCCAAAAGATTCTGGCAACATCTTTTTAGACACATCTCCCCAAGAATATAGCCATTAAAATTAGAGATTCAGAAAATCCTGAAAGTATTCCAAGTGTGGGTGAATGTTTTCAGAAAAATCCCCAACAATTCCAACATATTTTTCAAGAGATCACTTTAATCCATTTGATAAAAAATGTAATTGGGCTATAAAAGTCTGCTAAAAAGAAAAATAGCTTTAGCACCAAATCCCATGTCCTGCAACTCAGAACAGAAACAACTGATCTACCAAGACCTGTTCTTTCACCTCAGTCTCAATTAAATACTTTCGTTTTTTGAGCCTTTTTAAGAAAGAGCAGAATTTTACTTCAAATAGAATAGATTTTCCTGGGCAACACTGTAAAGTTATTTCTTAAAAGAACCAAAATGCTAGTGGTGATGGAGAATCAGAGGAAAGCTGGTGACATGAACACATCCCTTTACCACTTTAAAATATGTTAATAACAAGCCAATATTATTTCTTTATAGATGTCTGCATGCCTGTCAAAAGAGACTAAAAGAGCATCCCCATGGATTAAATACTTTCCAGCATTGTTACTCCCTTAGTAGCACCCTCTCTCAATTTTTGGGGACACTTCTGACTTTCCTCTCCTGAGCATCAGTCAGACACAGAAACAGCTCCACAGAAGCAGGTACCACCCACCTCCACTCTGGATGTTGGGAGGTGTTTCAGACAGCCTGAGGTAAAATTTCCCTTCATGTGTTTATTGTATTCAGGGAAGGACAAAGAGGGAGGAGAAGGCAGGGAAGCAAAATAATGATTAGTGTAATGGGATTTGCTATTCTTGTTAATAGTTTAATCAATATAAACATATACAGAACCCTCTGATGTGCTTGCCATGCTCAAGTGTCTCTATAATTAGCTCAACACTCTTAAGGCATGGTTAGTATCACCTGCACCTCTACTACTCACTTCTGCAACAGAAAAAACAGCAGGACTGGGATTTCCTGTGTCTAAAACTCAGCCATGCACAAGTGACCATGCCAGGGTGTGTCCTGGCTGTGCTGGATACTCCAGACACACAATGTGGATGAGACAGGTCTCAGGACTTGCTCAATATGAGCAGGATAATCTTATGGGTGTTATGCTCCAAGACTCTGCTTGCACCAGACTTGCAGGTGGAGCCACACGTGCTTCTCACCTACACTGGAGACAGCCCAACACTTCCAAGGCTTTGCAGATCACACACATCTGGATCCTGGGCTTGTCACACAGTTTTCCCTTGGAGGAATAACTTAGCAGCAGCCCCTGACTTGAGAGTTCATCCATGAGGTCCTGAAGAGATGCAAAAGATAGGAAAGCACAGACACAGAAGGATGAGGCAGAACTGGTCCCAGGGTGGGACAGCACCAGGCCCAGGAGGTCACTGCAGTGAGGCTGGTGGTGCCACACAGGCTGTGCTGAGTTTTGCCCTAGAGCATTTCAATTTGCAATTCGTACCATGTCAATTATGGGATGTCACTGGTGTCATATCACAGGACACAGCGCGCCTTCTAAGGAGCCACAGGCCTTCCTTACTATCCTTTACCTTGATTTTAGGCAGAGAGAGAGAAAGTTTGTGTTAACTTTTGCTTTCATCTCTCTAAATAGATAGTGCCAAAAGCATATATAAACATCCTCTTGATATATCAGTGTAAAGCTCATTTGAAAGGCTTAAAACTGACTTTGAAATAAGCTGAGACGATCTCCGAGTTGCCAAGTGCAAGGCGGGGGGGGGCTCTAATCTCTACAAGGGCAGATTTCCCTGCGGAACAGCTTTCCCCACTGCTGAGCTTGAGGAGGGGGACAGTCCCCCAGCCAAATGTCTGTCCCCACAACCTCACCAGAGGGCAGTTGTGCCATTTATACTGCCCCTCTGTGAGCAGACACAGTGACTGCCACAGGCAGCATCTGTGCAAGGAGCCTGGATTCCACCAGAGCACAGGAACTCAGGAATGTGAAGTCACAAGATTAGATTGTTATAATGTGTCTAATTTAGTTCAGCATTCCCTAGGGATGAAAAAAATAGCAAAACAATAACTATGGGCGATGCTGTTGTATCAGCTCTAAGAAGCATGAGAAACAACAACTGCAAGAAACAATGTCTTGTGGGTAGGTGAGTTATTTTGGCCTTTTAAATATTTTTTTTTTTTTAATAAGGAACAACTGACAAGTTTCCATTGTGCCACTTGGATGCACTTTGCACTGCACTGTGTCACAGGTCAGCTCGTGCCCAAGGCAAAGCCTGAAATAGCATTCCCCACTGGAGCGCCAAGATCTTCACTGCATGAACACATCCAGATGCAAATGCTGATAATGCAGTGACACAGGAGAAGTTCCATGCTTCCAAGGAGAAGCTGAATAACAATCCTCTCTTGCCTAGGGCCAGCGGCACAAGCCTCAAACACCCATCAAAGCCTTAAGCACCCACTGCTGTGGCTGAATGCTTCGTTCAGAAGAGCTCTCCCACTCCTCTGCCTCTTTTCCAATGGATGTGAGAACCTGTCCCCCTCTATAGACAGGGCAGTGAAATGGAGAGGAGCAATACAGAGTATGGGGAAAAGAGAAAGCCAAGGGGTCTGGAGCCCTGTTCCAGTGTTCCAGGAGCCATTTATATTCCAGACAAGCTTTGGATAATGCAGCTGACCAATCATCCCATCACATTTGAACATGAACATTTCTGTCAAAGAAATCTTAACATTTCCAAGAGCTTGGGTTTAGGACACTGAGATCAAGCCCATTAGACATTGGTTATCCCACCAATTAGTCAGTTCTCCTAATGAGGAGAATTCAGTGAAATTGCTTTCTTGGAAGCTTGTTTATAAAGCAAGTTCAGAAGCCAAGCAAAAAATCCAGTTACCTTGGTTATTCCCTATTTGTAGAACTACTTCTGCTGCCTGGAGAGCTGTCAGAAATCTGTGCTACATTACTGCTCTCTATCAGCCTCCAAAACCATCACTGAGGGGCTGAGGCAAAGGGGAACAAAACTGACAACTTGTACTTCACACACTAATTACCAAGTTAGATACTGTGATTTACTTGCACCCTCCTGCTCTTTTCTCCTCTATGCTTGCACATTTAATACTTGTTTCTCAAGTAAGTTACACTTACACATTCAATATTTCCAAAATGGAAAGCCTCTGGATAACTAGAGCTGTATTGCTGAAAAAGACAAGATTCCCTTTTCATTGGGATGAGATTACTGGCTCTGATTTAGTTGAGTCAAGCTGGATTCATGCTGGTAGATCAGTGTAAATCAGCCCTAGCAGAACCAGAGGTCTAGAATGGATTTCCAGAGATTTAGTCCACTGGCCTGGGTAGGGGAGGACATGCTTAGGCCATTCCTCACAGGGTCTAGCTTATTTTGAAAGAGTCACAGACCTCTCCCAGGAAATCTGCTGCAGTCCTTCACACTCCCTTAGTATCAGATTAGTTACTAAAAATAAAGTGCCTTACACATGTCAACTACGTGTAGCTGTTAGTCCCCAACCTGTCATAACTCTAGGATAACCTCTATGGAGAGTTTATTGCAATACATAAATCTGTATCAGCAGAGGGACAATGCACTGTCCCAGCTGCATGGCAAGCTGATTTTGGTGGGGTTTTTACCACCTCTCCACTTGCAAGCATCATACTGAATTCTAACCCTGCCCAGAGTGCTCACAGCCTTTCCAAAGTGTTGCCAGCTGCAAGTTTAAATGGCCTGTTCTCTCTCACCTCAGCCATTCCACAGGTGTAAACAAAAGACAGATGCAAAACAACCTCCCTAAAACACATTCCTATCAACTTTCCAACCAGTTTTGCATCCAGATATTTTCAGCCATGTTATCATTATAAGAGCATGTGTGAAGCAGCTTTAGGACTCAAACCTTTGAGCCTTGTGTTTCAAAAAAAATTATGCTGCCTGTTACTCATCCCCACAATTTCTTCTCGGTGCTCTCCAATAGTTTGGTTATTTGTTCCAGTGTTTTTCCAGGAACCAAAGGTAAGCTGACAGGTCTATAATTCTAGACCTGCTTGTTAGCACCACTTTTGGACCTACAGCTCAAACCTGCACTACTGGGCTTCGCTCCAACAGACCACTTTAGCACATAATTAATTAAGAGGGAGAGACATCTGTGGCTGTAGAGGAGTTGAGTCACATGCTTATTTCTACACATGTGCTTGGATGTTTTTCTGGTTCCTATAAATAGATACATATAAAAAATCCAAACAAACAAAACCAACACACTAAACCCAAGCAAAACAGAGATGTATTTTAATACAATGCTTATGACTTTAGAATGGAAATAGCAACAAATACTAAACATTGATTTTTTTTTTTTTCCTCATCCTAGGAGATCATTCTCCAATGCCCTGTGATCATCTCCACTATGGTGACTTTTTTCACTACTGTGCTGCTTCATTCTCTTGTTTTGTTAGATCCCTCTCAAATCTCCCATAATACCTATTACATTATGCCTCCAGCACATTCTTCAGCCTTATGAGCCCTTCCTTTCAGGGAGATAATGAATTGATTAGATGTCACTTAGTCTGTCATGAACTGCTATTGACACCTCTTGCAGCAGCTCTCTGTGCATTCCAAGGGTGTTTTTATGCTCCTGAAAGACAGAGTACTGATAGCTCTGGAGAGCAATGCTGATCTCACTCCCAGGCCAGCTCTGTCCAGACCAGCTCAAACCAGCAGAGCTATTACATCTCCTGACCTGTAGCAATATCCCAGAAGGAAACAGCACATTGAAAACGGTCAAAGGACAAGCACACAATGGTGAAACTCACCCAGACTCCTCTGCTGCTCCACATTGTCCCATCCAAGTTTAGGAAACCTCTCCTGATCCCTACCTAAGGCAGTTTGCTTAAACACAAATCTGATCCGATGCTGCTGCTTAGCAAAGCACCATTTACAGCCGTGGCGTGGGCTGGAGCCCCCCCACCAGTAAGGCCTCAGCTCTGCCAGTCCAGTGGATAATTGTCACTGGAACAGAGTCACTTGGATCATCAGGTGCTGAGCCTCAGGCCTTAACTCGCATCAGTTTTGCTCTGCTGGGTTTTCCCTGTCTCTGTTGCTGCTTGTTCCTCGCTTCCAAGCCCAGGATGGATGTGGTCAGTCAGGTTTTCTTCCACACCTCTTCTGTCTAGTTTCTTCATTCTCTTCACATGAATCATTTCCCCAGATCAGCAAAGAGACCTCAAAGCACACTGCTTATTCTAGACTAAATTTATCTTATGCATACAGAATTGGGGAGGAATTCCAGCTACCAGAGCTCTCTTGCAAGCTAATTATTCTTCAAAGAAGTTTTAGGCGGTCCCAGGGAGCATCTAACTATTGATTTTATACTCTGTATAATTTCCCTGCAAAATGAAATCATTCTCCTCCTGTCTCACACTGTCACTTGTCTCTCAGAACAACCTAGGAACAATAAAATAGTGGGATAGAGGGCACCAAGAAGGGCACCATCAAAAAAATATCTCTGTACAAGCAGAGTCTGTAAAAGCAAACCCAAGAAATGTCTGTAGACCTTGTTTAATATTCATCAGCCAGTGTAGGGTATAAATGAAACCTAAATGTAACTGTTATGAAAATTCAGGCTAGAAGGAAATCAAATGGAGACAGCGCTCTCAGTATGCTGCCATTTCAGAGTTTCTCATTTCTGGATTTCTAGCATAAATGTACCACAGAGAGAAATGTTATTGAAAACATTGGTTGCTTACAAATGGCTACATTTTTATAGAAATTCACTTATTGGGAAAGAAAAAAAAAAAAAAAGAGAAGGATTTGGCAATCAGAGACTCCGAGGAACTGGCCTAGTATAAATCTATTCCTAACACGCAATTTTATGGAACAACAAAATAAAAATGGAATTGAGACCAGCAGGTCTTAAAAACCTTGTGCAATATTCAGCTGGGGTTTTTCCTCCATGTCCTTGCACAAGAAAGCCCTTGACACATGATTAACTTAATGAATGCCTTTTGGCTTCAGAAATGTAGCACCTTGAAATATACCTGTAATCAGAATATTTAAGCAGATACTGAGTTCCCTGCTGCTGCTTAATTCCTGTGTGTTTGCTATGAGCTCCAGCCAACTTAAGGACACCATGGAATCATCCCTTGGCACTGCCCAGTGAACTGCCTGCTGAGGGACAGGCAGGCTCTGGAGGGGCCAGAACCAGCTTTATCACAATCAGGCAACACAGGCAGGAAGATAAGGGCTCGTGAGGAGGGAACAGGGAGAACAGGGTAGAGCAGTACTGCTTTGCCCGTGTCAGTGCTGCCAAAACCCTGTGATGTAACATTAAGCCACTCCCTGAGTGTTTTAATCAGGACAGAGCTGCACAAGGCCAGCTCCATGAGCTGCCTTTGGATCTCTGTTGACCTTTGGCAAGATTTGCTCGTCCCTTCTGTTATGGCCATGACATAGATTTCTTCCATGCCTGGGATTAAAACCTTGCAGGACCTGGGACAAATGTTGGCTCTGAGGCTGTGCCACCCACATTTGAGCCTGGTTTAATCAAGTTTTGCCACCCCCTTTCCTCTAGATGTCAAATCACAGTTAAGGTGGGAAAATGAAATGCTTTACAAAGTAAAACTCACAATTACTATTTATGGTACGGTTTTTTTGCTCATTTTCTTCAGAGATTTCCAAGTCTTTCCTGTTTCCCTAGTGAAACTAAATTCATATCAGAAGCTACTTAATGACAGAAAAGGAAAAGCTCTTATCAACTTAAAGAAAAAAAACCAAACAGCTGAGCAAATGTAGGTAAACTGTGTCCTGCTGCTGCTGCTGCCAGGCTGAGAAGTTGGTGCTCAGAACACAGCTCCTTTCGTATGCCAACACTTAGCTATGCATCCTGGCATTCATTATTTACCAGCCTCCATGACACAGGGCTTTCAGAAACAGGATATTCTTTAGCAACCCAGATAAGAACTCAGCCTCCAAATGTTCCCAGTGCTTCAGGAACGGCTTTGAATCTCAGTGGTCTGAAACTTAGCTGTGGCCATCCCTGTCTGCTGCCAGAGCAGCACCAGTGGGCTCTGCTCAAAAGGAAGCTGGTTTGAGGTGGAAACACCACCACAGGACTGGGCTGCTCTGTGGCACATTGTCTGAATTTGAGTCAATTCCTGTTCCCTGACTGTCTGGCACCCTTGGAAATCTGCCAAAATGAAAAAGGAAATGCAGCACCACCAGAGGAAGGGAATGGCCAAACCCACATGCAGAGTCTATCATTAAAACCTTAAACCCAAAGTTCCAAATCCAAAGGCTTAAAGTTATGCTTTAAACCCCCTGTGAGGAGCATTAAAAATGACCCAGTTTAGAGTGACTCTAAGCAGCTGGAGCCCTTTCAAGAGTCCTTGAACATTCCCTGTGCTGCTCCAAAGCATCTCCCTCACATTTGGGGGTCTATTCAAAAAGTGGGCATTTGCACAATGGCAAGAAGTACCCTGGCAAAAAAAAAAACAAACCCTTTAGGATTTAAAATACATCTATTTTCACTTTCCCAGCATTAACAAGAGCACTGTCTTCTACACCTTTGGGCACCTGCATGCCACGAAATGAGGGCAAAGATGCACAGATGCTGCAAGACAAAGGAGAAGACAAGCTGGGGAGAAGTCAAGCCTCACCCAGGAGCATAGTGACATTTCAGAACATTATGCTTGGGAAAGTGCCAGTTCAAATGATCTGCACACTGCCTGGGCTGGAAAAGTGAGCCCCCAGATTTCTGTAATGGTGCAGCTGCAATTTCAATGGTGCAACTTTTAGGGGAGGCAGAATTCCCAAGTCAAGGAAACTGCCCAGCTCAGGGGTATAGGAAAACACCAGCTTCTAAAAAATAGGTCTTGTATATTCTCCTAAAAGTAGGACAATATGAGGAGGCAGGGCAAAGGGCTCAGAAACTGCCCTAAACATGAACATTTCCATTCTGTTATCCTGAAAGAGCTGGCTCTGCCAGCCATGTACTCCCCCTCTGAACACAGAACTTGGCTGGCTGTGCTGTGCAGGCAACTTCATGCACATGTTGAGATATCAGGCTGGACAGTGCTTCTGGCAGCTGGAGATGGAACTGTGTCAGAAAAGCCAAGCCTTCTTTTCTGTGGGCTTTCCAGGAGGAAACCAGCCCTACTGATTAATTCCTTTTGTATAATGTAAGTGAGGTTTGTGACCAGATACATGTGGGTGAGTGGTAGCTGCTGTCTCCCACTCTCTGTGGGTCTCAAATGGGATCAGTGAGCTTAGCAGCAAATTTCAGGATCTCTGTTTCTTCTGTTCAAAGCCTCTTCTGTCTACAATACAGCTCCTCTGGCACCCCTCCAACTCTAAAGTAGACTTGGCTTTTGACTTCTATTTTTTAAAGTTCTATATTTTAAGAATGCAAACTTTCACATGTTTCCATCCTTTGGCTTTTGTTTTTTGGGGTGTTTTTTTTTTGTTTGTTTGTTTGGTTGGTTGGTTGGTTGGGGGGTTTTTTGGTTTTTTTGGTTTTTAGGCAACATCAGGATCTGCAGGTATTATTCTTATCCTGCACACAGGACAATTCAGACTTGTAAATAGGAAAACCAGGCTTCTCTGCCACGTTTGTCTCAGATTTGATCTGTTTTCTTAGACCACTTCTCTTGCACTTCTTTATCCATCCCTGTGCCCTCACTGCCTGCTGATAAACTGCTAAGGAAAGACAAATGATACTCAGTACAGAACTGCAGAGCAATTTCCACAGAGCTATTTCCAATAGAAATTGGTGTCTTGGCTCCTCCAGCCTGGACCAACTGGCAAATGATGTGCCACCTTCTGGGCTGTCCTTGAACAGCTGAACACAAGGGCAGCAGGAATGTCACCCACCCACCCTCTGATTTATACCCTCAGCTAGAGAGGGATGACAGTAAAATTATCCACACCATCCTCTGTAGCAGCATTTTGCAGGATGACAGACCTGGGTGCTTGTCCAGCAGACTCCTGGCTGTGCTGGTCATCACCTCAAAGCACAGCCTGCCCTTCACGTGAATGTCCCTTTACTCTAGACACATGCAGCCACCTGGGGTTATTCAGCAGCTGCACCAGCACGGGCTCTGTCCAGGATGAACGAACACCAGCCCTTCTGTAAGCTGATGGCACCATGGAGCAGGGAAGAGAGATGCTGCTTTATGCTACGAGAAGGAGCAGCACCCTCCTGTGCTCATGGATATTCATTGCACTGCAAACTCAGAGCTCTTTCGCTGCTTATCAGCACGAAGTATTTTTTGGCCATCATCCTCCGGGGTCTCTTTCATTGCTTCCCCCTCCAGACTGTGTTTTCAGGGATGGATCTTTCCCTCCAGTCCTCTAAATCCTGCCTGGTTTCTCCGTGGTGTTTCCTGCTTGTCAGCGTGCCTAATGCTTGCCGCCCGTCGGATGCTGCGGTGCAGGTGCGGGCTGGCACACCCGCTCGGCATTATCCCAAACCTGGCGCAGAGGGTGCTGCAGGGCTGCAGGGCAGAGCCGCTTCTGCCTGCCCAGGGGACGGGAAAGGCGTTCAGGACAATCCTCTTTTCCTGCAGGTTTCTCCCGCACACGCTGCCACCTCGTGGGCATCGACTGGCACAGGCTTTTTCCTGGAAACAGCAAGTCCCGAGCGCCAAGAACTCGTTACCGTCAATATTCTGCTCTGATGATCCAAGGAAACCGCGACCTGCCGGGGGCCTGGCTTGGGAAAATTGTGGAACTGTAGAGATGATAAAGTTGTTCAGCTTCTATCGTGGTTGGTGGGATAGGTTTTCCATAAAAAGAAGAGCTCTAATAGGCGAATATTAGTCAGGAATATTAGTCAGAAACAGCAAGATTTGCACACTTCTTACTCAAAAGCTACACCCCTGCTGCCTATGGCACTGTGGGAGCTCCTTGTATGAGTCAGATTTCGCATTTCTATCTCTTGCATGGTGAGAATTTGCAGTCAGGTCAATGTAAATATGTCCTCTGCTTTTTCAGGCACTTAATTTAAAGCATTAATCAAAATTATTGGAAGTTAATTCTGGGCAGATTTGGAGTGGGATATTTAAGGCCTGTGTAAATTTCTTTTAAAATCTGCTAATTCTTATGCTGGATCAGTTTATCATAATGGAACTGATTTTGTATTTACTCTGCCACCACTGGGATATCCCAACAGCGTGGCAGTGTAAGGGCTTTTCATCACCTGGGAAGAGCCCCTGTGTTCAAACACATGCTGTTTCTCAAACAAATTTGATTTTTAACCAGAGAAAAATCCTAATTTCATGATGTTGTGCCCCTTTTTCAGTAGTCCTCAAGTTCAAAACAGTTTACCTGACAAATAATTCTGTATCTCCCCTATGTGCCTAAGGTGAAAATATGTGCTGGAGGAGACTATTTTGATTTCAGCACTTTCCAAATCTGGTCACCAGGAAGAAAAGGAGACTTGCTCTCCCCTCATCCTTATCCTCCACCTCCAACTGAAGTTCTCAGTTTGCTGTGCTGAGGTAATCCTTCCATGACAGAAGTGGTAGTAGTCTGTGTGGAGAAGCAGTCCAAGCATTTTTACTCCCTTGGGATCATTTTGCAATAGCATTTGGAAGTCAGAATCATCACATTTGTCTTTCAAGTCAGAAATGAGATACAACAGTGTTTAATTTTTTTGTTTGTTTCTGGAATGTGCTATTTGGAAGGTATAGGGTATCTTTTCACTTTCCCCACTGCTCCTGCATAAGGATATTCCAGCTGAACCATCTGTCCCTGAGCCAGGGGTGTTCCAGCTGAAAAGGGATCAGCCCCTTCAGGTTAGAGAAGGTGGTGAATTTTCCTGCTTCTAGGAGGATTTTCTTTCCATCTCTCTTTCTTGCTTTGTTACTATTCCAGTACTTGCTTTGTTACTACTCCAGTACTGCCAAAAATCCTATGGACTCACTAAAAGAACTTCTGACAAATGGAAGATGTAATTTCTGGAATAGTCTGGACACTGTATGCAGTGATGAGTATTTAAAAATGTTTCATGGGTAGAGATATTCCTGCCTTGCCTTTTAAATAGAAGCCATCTCCCTTTTTTTGACACACTGAGCCATACACGTGGCATCCTAAATCTGTTTTGTCAATTGAGTCCAGGGTTTTTAAAAACAGGCAGCAAGATTTTAATACAGCTCATCACATTATACCAGACACCCTGCTCAGTCCCCACAGGCTCGATATTCCCCATGCACAGCCCACATGCAACTGCTCCTCTCTGATTCCACGGAACGAGAGCCTCCCACTGGCTCCTTTCCTTTGACACCATGGCAGAGCCTTCTCTGCCTGGATCCCAAAGGAGGACACACAGCTCACCAGCTCTAAAAACTGCAAGCCTTTCTGTTCAGACTGTCTTTGGCTGTTTAACTGCACCAGAACACCATATTTTGATTTTCTTCCTGGAAAGCTCTTCCCCAAGTCCTGAAATGCTTGCCTGCAGATGCAAATTCAGTGTCAGCTTTTTGGATAGTTGCAGCAAGCAGTGTCATTTGTGTGTTAGCATTAGAAGTAAGAACTTAATTTGCTGAACTTCCAGATGGGCTATTCAAGATGAATTTTATGGGTTTTTTTCTGTTGGATAAGCATAATTTTCACCAGTATCAAAAGGTCCCAGCAGCCTGCCATGCTATTTACTGTACAGTAGCAAGAGGAATGCTGCACGGTCTGGGGGCTGAGCTGACAAGACACAATGAATGGCAAAGAGAAGTCACACTAGTTGGGAATTGTGTGATACAGCCAGCTCCTATGGGTCAGAAATTCTGACCCTGCACCCTGAAAATCATGAAAGCTCCAAAAGCATTAGAATGCTAAAAGAGGGGTCTGTATGTGCCATTTGCTGGGTTATTTGGAGCTTTTAGGAGGCACTCCGTCACATTCTCAGCATTTTTTCCAAAGCTTTGACAAAGCAGTGCTCTGCATGGAAAGGGATTCATGTGAAACCAAGGACAGCTCTACAGTTACCTCAAAAGACATCAGAGTTTCATCTTTGCTTCAGAATACAAAAATAATAATGACTTCCACATGATGCTGGAGAGTTGAGTCTGCAAGAAAGACATCAAAGATCCTTACTCCTACCCACTGCTGAGAGCGGGCGCCACTGAGAATGGCAGATGGCAAATTTTGAGACAGCTCCAGTTTGCAATAAGGCTGCCAGGAAGGGTAGAGGGCTGAGGGAACAGGAACACGAGAATGGGTAAAATGAGCAGAGGTGAGTAGGTATGAGAATAGGGGGAAATGGAAGAAGATGATTAGGAGCAGGGAAAAGCTACACTGCCCTCTCCCTTCCCTTGTAGCTTGAGTTCTGCTGGAGCTATGCTGGACAAAGATCTGTGTTTATTATTTAGATGCCCCACAGCAAGCTCTGCTACTTACAGCCACTGATCAAGAATGAGGTTGAAAGGAGATCTGTCTTCCCTGAAATCAAACTGGAAGTTCCAGGGTGCAGTAGAGGAACACAGCCCTTCCCAGCTCTCCTTTATCCTGGTCCCCTACAGAAACCTGAGCGTCCTTTAGAAAAGTAGTTTGTTTGAAGGGTAGGGACAACATGGCAACACAGTAACAAAAAAAGATATTATGATGCCTTCCCAGAGAAACTTGTTATTTCATACTGTAAAATTTACTGGGCGACACAAAATAAAACTTTAAACTTTAAAGCAAAAGCTTCAGAGGTTGCTGTTCCCAGAAATGCTCTCTAGAAGAGCTGAAGATCCTGGGGTATATGCTGGGAGCAGAACTGTCCAGATCCCCATCAGTATCATTCTCTGTCTTCCATTTCCTCATCTACTTCCTCAGAATCCAAGCCTTTACTTAGACTTGCTACAGGCAAACCACAACTTATTGTAATTGCATAACAGGTAGAACAGATTAGGCTAATTTTTTAAAATTAAAATAAGTCCTAAAGATGGGAAGCATTTCAGAAACTAGACAAAGCAGGCTTGTAAATTCAAAACACACATTATCATGCAAGCATGTGTGTGCACACTTATGTGTATATATTTGAGTTAGGAACAGAATACTATGAACCAGAGGAAAATCATTCCAATAAATAAATAAATTTTACTGCAAATGTGCTGCACTAGAGACCTAAGTGGACTGATTTCCTGGACTAGTAGTCATGAAGTTGTTTGTAAGTGTGAAGGACACAGTTGCAATCCATAATTTCCAGCCTGAATGATTCCATTGCTCTGACAACATACTGCTCCTCTTCTCAGATGGGAGTGTGTCACATTTGTGTACCACCTTTTTAACACCTTGAGAAGGGGTTTTTTTGGAACAGAGAGCATAAAATTCAGAGGTTAGTTGGGTCACCTCTTAGTCTTCAAGAGAATGGTTTTGTCACTGCCTGTGATCCTTACATTATTAACAAGACACAAAAGATGAGAGAGGAGAGACTGGCAGACATGGAAGAGAGGTGGGTAGGAGGTATGGAGGAGGAGAATTTGGAATCCCTCCCTGTCTTTTTATGCCAGAGGGAACCAGACAGGGAAGCTGGCTGGAGGACAAGCTGTTATCAACTCTCATGATTTTGAGAGTTGCATAATTATTTTATTAATATAAAGACAAAGCTTTAGTCACAGAAGACTGAGTGATCTTTTGAAGACTAAAAAGGGGCAGATCTCCCAGTGTGATGGAACATGATCAAATAAATCCTACTGAGAACAAATATCTGGGTATCTTCTTTGGGGTTTACCATTCCATGTCCTACTTTGCCTCCCAGCAGCAAAGCATAACCTGCTTTCCCAAGCCACTTGAGGCTTTGAGTCCTATTATGCAACGCCTATGGAGAGCTGAGCAGTGCAGAAGAGAGGGAGAGTACTGAACAATTTAAAGCTGAAATAAACCTAGGCAGATGTGCAGCCAACGAGAGTAAAAACACAGGAATGCCTTGGCCCCTGGAAAAGCAAATTAAACAATAATTATGCCCTTTTTCCTTTGGATATCATTAAAAACTCTATGTCAGTGCAAAGGTTTCCCCAAGGAAACACAAAACACAGCTTACTGTAGGGACCACACAATTTCTGGAGACTCCTGGGCAGCAGGGCAACACCAGTTCAGAAACCCATCTGCCACAATACAGGTTGTTCATGCCACAAGAAGATACAGGTTGTTCACTAAATATAAACAGGGCTGACTGGAGAGCCACAGGGGTGTAGTTTAAACAAATATTTGGAACCTTCTCTGTGTGTGTTAAGACCTGCTGCTTCCTCTGCTGCTGTGTATACGTCAATGAATGACTGCCCCCTTTGTACTTTTCACAAGCCAACTTTAAATCACAATTAATAAAGGCAACTGGTTCTTTCAGTCATTTCATTTTACTCAGAGGAGGCAGATATGACATAGTATCGCTTTCAATAGCTGCTTGGAGAGTTGCTCAGATAAAAGAAAGGGCAGAGAAAACACTGACTAATCACATTTCTCTTGTAATTGTAGCTCTCGAGGATCTTTCGTTCAGCAATGTATAACTGTCACTTTAGCCTACAAGAAACAGACATTTTCCTTCACTATGGGGTAATGTAAGCACCCTTGAGATAACAACAGTCATAGACCTGAGCCATAAAACGCCCACATCAATTTAATACTGCAACATAATATATAACATAAGATACAGAAACTATAACATAATAATGCAGCTGTTTTAGAAATCCCCACCTGACCGATCTAGAAACACTCATGGCTGCTTTCATTTGTGCCCTGCGGCCAGTCTGTAGTGGCGGGACGGTGTAAACTCAGCTGAGCAGGGAAGCTGAAGTGTCCATACCGCTGGATGTCGGCATAACCCAGCTCTCTTTTCGCCGGCGCAGCTCCAGCTGACCACGGCGTGATGCTTCCAGCCTGCGCTTTCTTTTTGAAACTAAAAGTAGGGTGAGAGCCCGGAGGCGATAAACCTCTCCCAAGCCCCGGGCTTCACCAGCATGCCGCCGTCCGGAGGGGCCGGGGACCGGCCGGAGGGCGACCCCGGGCTCCCCGTGCGCCCGAGGGGCGGGGCGGTGTCTGCGGGCGGCCGCTGCTCCGGGGAGGGGATGCCGGGCAGGCGGGGAGGGGATGCCGGGCAGGCGGGGAGGGGATGCCGGGCTGGGAGGGCGCTGCCCGCGAGTTCCGTTCCTCCCTCGCTGCCAGACAGCGCGGCTGTGGCGGCTCGGGCGGGATGTGGGCAGCGGCCCCTCTCCTGCTCCTGCTGCTTCTCCTGCTGCTGCTGCCGCTGGCGCGGCTCTTTCAGCGCGGGGCGGCGCGGCTGGAGCCGGCCGGGCGGGCCGTGCTCATCACGGGCTGTGACAGCGGCTTCGGGCACCTGCTGGCGCTCCGCCTCCACCGCCTCGGCTTCACCGTGTTCGCCGGCTGCCTGTGCCCCGGCGGGGACGGGGCGCGGCGGCTGCAGCGGGAGGCGGGCGGCGCCGGCCGCCTGCGCGTCCTGCGGCTCGATGTGACCCGCGCCCGCGACGTGCGCGCCGCCAAGGAGCTGGTGCTGAGCCACCTGCCCGAGCGAGGTGAGGCCGGCTGCTGGTGCTGAGCCACCTGCCCGAGCGAGGTGAGGCCGGCTGCTGGTGCTGAGCCACCTGCCCGAGCGAGGTGAGGCCGGCCGCTGGTGCTGAGCCACCTGCCCGAGCGAGGTGAGGCCGGCCGCTGGTGCTCAGCCACCTGCCCGAGCGAGGTGAGGCCGGCCGCTGGTGCTCAGCCAGCTGCCCCAGCGAGGTGAGGCCGGCCGCTGGTGCTCAGCCAGCTGCCCCAGCGAGGTGAGGCCGGCGGGCCGGGCGGGGCGGCCGCGGGCGGGGGACGCGGCTGACGGCAGCGTCAGGCACCGGCGGACACGGTGTCGCCGCGACGGCGGCTCGGTTCGCTCGGGTCTGCTGGCAGGGTCAGCTGGACTGTCGCAGCTTGAGGGTAGCAAGCACCGTCACTGATGGGCTAAAGTGCAGTTACCGCTGTTGGTAATGACAACAGGATTTTATTAAAAATCCCTTGGTGCGTACACGGACTGGGGCCTCTCCGGCAGTGCAAAGCCGGCGCACTGCTCCGTGCGCCACGGGGGAGCTTCACCTTTCCATCGGGAGAGGAACTCCTCGAGTGGGGCGTCCTCGGAGCCCCTCTGCAGGTACCCAAAAGCAGAAAACGGCGGAGAAAGCGCAGAACAGCTCTGCAAGCATTGGAGGGATGGGAATGTGATGCGTTTCTGGGCATGACTTGTGAAAGAGAAAGCAGGAGATTTCCTAGGTACAGGAAATGCAGTGAGCACAGCTGCCATGCCATACCAAAGCAGCTGCTTCTTGGAACCACTTGAGGTTTGTCAGGCTAGTCCCTGGAGAGGTTACTGGAAGGGAAACGTGCCAATTATACACCCCACAGGGAGTGTGCACCCAGGGGAATGGATAGACTTAGCTCCAGAATAATTGCAGACAGCCTAAATCCTGGGTTATCCCTTCAGCACATGTGACACAGTGCAGGTGATGGGGCCACAGTTACCTCCTTTCCCACTGGGGCTGCAGGGTGAGAATTATCCAGTGTAATTCTGGGATGTGCTTGGTGCAGAGCAGATTTCCTCAGGCTCTGAAGTGAGATGCCCTCCAAATCACAAACACTTGCTGCTCTTACAGGGAATAAAAGTGGAGATGAGGCATGCAGAGAGATAATGAAATACAAGGCCTCTGCCTGCCTGGCTCATTAGCACACTGGGAAGGGGATGGAATGAGAAGTGAAGGAAGAAAAAGCCTAGACATTGCTCATTAAGCACATGTATTTATGGTTCATCTTGACCTCATCTTGTTAAGTGGCAGAGCCTTCCCCTCTCAGGCCTTTCCCCAACCTACAGACAAACACAAATGTCTCCCAAAAGCCCTAAAAGGCTCCATGGGGACCAGCTCACTTGGAGCTCTGGGTTTCACATAATTTATCCTGCAATTCCGACAGCTTAAGCTGTCCTGCAATGGTCGTGCTCACGTTGCCATGTCCAGAGTCAGCACTAACTTGTGGGTTGTCCTTGCTGCTTACAGATTGTGGATGTGCCTTCAGATCAATCCCAGGCCCAGGCAGACACTCAGCACGGCTGGTGTGGAATGCAGCAGCACACAATGTGTGCCAGTGCTGTTCCTGGGCTGTCCCTCGGGCCCTCACACCCAGGACACTGGGCTGGGCAAGCACACACATTTTATGAAACCTTTCTCCATGGCTGGACAGCTCTGCTGCTGCAGAATTTTGAGGGTATTCTGCAAAGGCAGAAGAGAAAGAGTAATTTTATAGATCCAGATAGCACATAGGCCACATGGGGAAACTCACATTTATCAAGTATTCTTCCTTTTACTAAATAAGAAAGTGCAAAGGAGTTATTTTAATGCCTAATGTTAATGTTAAAACGACAAGTCTTCTTCATATTTTCTAAAACAGAGGGGTACAAATATTTTTATCTCAATTGTAAAGAAACTGTGACAATATTCATGTAGACTATAAGTAAAAGACTTCAGTAGGAGTGTTCATTCTTGGCACCTCTGAAAATAGATATGCTTTTTCTTTGGCATTTTACCTTTATAAAAACAGTTTTAATTTCACGATTAAACAGGAGGTTAACTCTCATATGAACCAATTTATTTGTTAAAGAAAGGAATTGTATTTTTTTTATATTTGGGTCAAAGATTGTTTTTAATTAAATCCTTTTTCATTAGTGAAGAGAATTCTGAACCATTTGTAATTGCATTTATGTTCTGAAAGAACCTAGAAGGTAAGAAAAGTATGTGACTACACAGAACATGTTATGTGCTGCACAAAGGGTGGGCAGTGGAACACGTGCCTCTGTCTCACCAGTTAAACAACCCTCAGTGGTGAAACCTTAGGACATTTTTTCCTGGTGGATCATGGACACCCACATCCAGGGCCTACAGCAGAGGGCTGACCAAAGTGGAAATGAGATGCAGCTCAGACATTTGTAATGAGGTGAGCAAAGGGTAGGCAGTGAGTCCAGCAGACTATTGTAAATGAGCATTGGACAGATTCAAAGTCTGCTTTTGGTTTTTGCACAAACAATTCAAACTGATGTAGGGATCCAGTGGATTGTGCTGAAAGGTTACAGTAGATCATGCTTTACCTTGCTTAAAAGCTGTGGAAACATGCACCTTTTAAGTAGCTGCTGACAGTGTTCTGTATGTCACGATGAGCTTTTAAGTGGGACAGTTTTCTCTGTTTCTGTCTCTCCCTCCTAGTAGGAGAATTCTGTTCAGCAATTCCCCACAGAAACTGAGAAGAAGAGCCTGGCCCTGGGAATCACTAGGTATTGTTCCCTCCTTTTTTGCCATTTCAACAATAATCAGTTTCACACAGGTATGAAAGATGTTAAATTCTAAATTCTGATCACCAAAACATTCCTGTATCATTCCAAAAAGAGTCAGTTCAATAATCCCAGGCCTAATGGTAAGTGTGCAAAGGCCACAGATTCCAAATGAAACCTCAGAAGCTGGACCAAAATGAAGAGAAAGCAGTTAAATGATGATTACTTTTTGCATGCTGTGTTTAAATAGTTCAGAGTAAATCCTGGTAAAGATTAAATATTCTTTATGATTACAGTATCATCCTTTCCATGGACTGTGCATCTCAGACTAGTAGGGCTTTTTGGCAGATATTCTGTCTTTTAAGTCACCTTAATCTGCCTTTTTCCTGGGCCCAGGATAAGTAGACATACAAAAGAGTAAAAGAGACTTTCTATTTTAAGTAGACTATTCAGTATAAAATGTAAACAAAAAATGTGTAAAATACCAGAATAAAATCAGAGTATCAGGAATAAAATACAGTTCTCCTTACACCTTCTAGTTCTGCTGTAACCATAATTAGCCCAAGCTCCTCATTATCTTCTCTCTCTGTTATACAAGAGTAGAAATCCAAAGCCAATATGAAGTAGACCAGGACTTCAGAGTACAGTGATTTGCAATTCTATTAGGCTCTGCAGCAAACCTCAGAATTTTTCTGATTTTCTTCTGTTTCAAACCAGAATTTCTCTTCCTTTTCTTGTCTGTTGTGAGTGGGTGACACTAGCTAGCTGGAATGGAGGGATATTAGTTTTAGTCCCACTGCCTACTCAAAGGTTATTAAGTACTCTCTTACACTTAATTATGATTTTCTATTCATGGAATTCACCCATGGTACAATATTTTAGTCCACACTCCCTATAGATATAGATTATCCTTACAGTGAAGGCACTTTCAGCATAATACTCCAAGCAAAGGATGGTGACTCATGAATGGATGTAAATATAACTCAGGAATCTCGTCTGGCCTGCTACCACCCTGCATTGCCACAGACTGGGTTGTTCCCTGTCCTCATTTTTCAAAGGAACAAAGCAAATCACACTTTCCTTCCTTTGGCTACTTTCCTCTAGTATTGGTCTGGAATCCATCAAGGAAGAGCCTGTCGTTTTCACATGGGCTCAGGCTTAAAGGAGCAACTCCAAAGATCAGTGATCTCAAGAATACTTGTTGGAGTTTAGAGAGTGTGGCAGAATTCAGGTATTATCTGAGTGTTGGCACCAACACAGAAACAACCTGATTTTCAAAAGGTTTTGCAAGCCTGCAGCTGGATTAACTTTATTAGGAAGAGGACTTTTAAGAGTTTCTGGGGAAAATATCAGATTATCTTTTGAGCCTAAATAAGGACTTGGAATCTGTGCCTTTTGGTCAACATATTGTGAAGCAGAAATTATTGGGGAGCTTATGTGTTCTCCAGAAAGCCTCACTAATCTTACGTTTGGTTTCCTAACGTGATTCTTAAATCCATGGCTGTATCTTTTAATCTTTGTTGTCAGGATCCATTTTCCCAACACAGAGATCAGTGAAAACTTCTGTGACATCCAGTCCTGCTTTCCAGTTTATTTTTCCCTGCCTGCTGTAGCATAGTCTTAACATTCTCTTTATAAACTGTGAGTGGACTGAATTCTGTTTTGACAGTCTGACACACCAAACATTATCTGCTTTTTCCAAATGTGTCTGTGCATGGACACTGAGGAAATGCAGTGTCACTCTCCTTCAGCTGTTCAATCCTTGTGCCTTGTCCTTCAGGATTTCCATCTGTATGTTTTAGGTCACCTGTAATTTACAGTAGGTTTTAAATGCACATTTATAGCATTAATTTTTGCTACAAACATTTCAGGAAAGGAAAACCAAAGCAGATTCAAGTACCCTGAATACAGAGCTGGACAGGTTGTTTCTCAGAAAGTAGGAAATATCCTGAGAAAGTGGCATAAGGGAATAATGAACTGTTTGTTATTTGGGTAGAATTTACTGAATTGATTCAGCTAAACAATGTGGCAGGAAAAATTCTGGAAAATACCAGAACATTTCCCATTTGGGAATGCCAAAATATCCTAAGAAAAAACATGTTTTGCTTGAGGGTAAACAAAGTGTTTAGAGCTGACCAGCTGCAAAGAGTCTTTCTGTGTTTGGCTTAACCTTCTCTTTAAAAATTTAACTCAGGCCAGTTTTTCTCCTCATGGCTTTTGATTTTGCCACTACACAGAAGGAAGGAGCCTTTTTTTTTTTTTTTTTTTTTTTTTTTTTTTTTTTTTTTTTTTTTTTTTTTTTTTTTTTTTTTTTGTGAGCTCTGTTGATGCACACAGGCTGGCTTCACCAGCAGCCACCCAGAGGCTTTGAAGCCATGAGGCAAATGACTGGAGAGAAAACATAAGCCTTGCAAGCTAAATTCTGTTTCACAGTTTAGAGAAAGAGGAAGAAAATCAATTGTCTAAAGATTAATGGCTGTATTTCTGAAGGCCTGAATGAAATCAGGGGTATGTGGAGCAAGTGTTCTTGCTGTGCTGCACAAGGTGCAGCGGCAGAGGCAAAATTACTTTTTTTTAACTAGAAAAGGTAAAGCTGAAGAGATCAGGAAACAGTTTTTGTTGTGCTGCTAGGCTTTAGTTTGGGTTGTGGTTAGCTAGGTTATATAAAAATAACCCTGAGTACAGAAACCACCTGCTTTGAGCAGAAACAGATGGGGTGTGCAGCCACTCAGCCCATCTGCAGATCAGATCATGAGCAAGTACAAAACCACTGATAATTACCTTCTGCAGAGAGCCCTCTAAGGCACTGATCTGGAAGCATTTTATGGCAGGTAAGTCCCATGGGGCTGGGTTCCACTGTAAGATGGAGAAATAAAGCCAGAGAATGATGGAAGGACACAGAACAATTCAGCAGTAGCAGGGGGAAGAAGAACTCTAGGATGCCCAATTCCATGGCCAATTTTTAAGTCCATTTCCTCTCCTCTCCTAGGATTTGGGGCCATGGAAAAGAAGTGAGTCCAGAGGAAAATGCAGCATTTCTAGGGCAGCAGTCTGTCTGTAACTAAAGTTGTAAGAGAGGTCCAGTGCCAAGGATTGCTGGGTGACAGGCTGAATAGTTATTGATTCTCTTTGGAGGATAGAGTTATCTGGGTGGTAAATTCCTGATTTTGAGTATTTTGTCCTACAGATGAGATATTCACTAAAAGAAAACAGTTTCTTTCTCAGTTTAAAGACCAATTTCATTAAGTAATACAAACAGTAGTGTACATACATGTTAGAAAAGCTTACAGAGGTCTGTTTTATAAACTAATTCCAAAAACTTTGTGTTTCATCTTTAACTACTGTTGTGAATGAAATCTAATATTGGCAGTTCTTGTCAGAGCTCTGGAAGGATCAGGATACCATGAAATTATTTCAGTAGTTTTGTTGGAGATCAGAAAGAAAGGGGTTCAGTCCAAAGGTTTATGCAGTGCCTTCACTAAGGTGATCAAAAGACCCCTGAGAATAACTGCTGTCACAGGTACAGGAAGATACAGCTGGGTCAGCATCACCCTTGCCCCAAACTCTTGTGTCCAGAGGAAGAAAGGCATTAAAACCTGCTCTGCCTCCCCAGAAACCTAGGCTTGGTCCTGTAGGAGGCATGACAAAACAATAATTTGCCTTGGACACCTACAAGGATCCTTTAAGATAAATGCACGAGCAAAATTGTCAAGGCTGGCAGAGCTAAGCTGCAAATTCAGCTGTTTGTGTGCCAGTCAGGCTGCCCTGGCACTCCTGAGTTAGGCTGCTGGTCACCTCGCAGTGCTGCCTGTCAGGACTGGAGGACAGCACAGAAGTGTTTTCAAAAGCCCTGCATCACTCCCTGCTTCGCTGTACAGCCACAGTTCGAGGCTGTGCAGGCAAGAACAGTCAGCACAGCTTCATCAGCACTGTCAGCTCCAGCCTGGAGTGCTCCCCACCCCAACACAGCATTCCCACAGCTGAGGTTGTTAGAGACCTCGGGAGACCTGCTCTGGCTTTGGGCTCAAGGGCTTCCTGTCACTGAGCCCTGTCAGAACCAGCTTTGCTGCCAATTCCTTTCTGCTTGTAAACCCTGGAATCTTTCAGTGTGTCAGGGGCTGGGCTCCTTAGCACCAAAAGCTGTCATTACATGGGAAATAAAGTTATCCAAAAGCACAAAATTTAAAATATACTGTAGCCACTGACCCTGCTTGATTACTTTACCCAATGCTGCAGCCATGTTCCTGATGGTGGCTGATTTCAGAAGAAATCAGAGCTCAAATCTTGGAACAAGATGCAAGACTTAGACTCTTAAATTAGTCAGGCACTTTGAAAATAGTACCTCTTAGCCTTTAGACTGCTTAATATAATTTTCACAAAGCTGCTCATAGCACACAGTGGGATTAAAGTAATTAAAATATCACGGTATACCACATTGGCAGTAAGATGTAGTCTCCCAGATCATGTTATTCATAAATATCTTAAGACAGCTATAGAGTGAGTGATTATTAAATAGCACTGAGACTTACAGGGAAAGTCTCCCTGACCATGGTGGGGGGTTGTGTAGGACTGGATGATCTTTAAGGGCTTTTTCAACCCAAACTGCTCTGTGATTCCATTTAGTCCAGATTATGGCCACAATGGCATTCCTTCACTAAATAAAACATGCCTGCACTTTTAAGTAGAAGACAAAAATGTTACACAACTATACAGTTTCTTCCAAGGGTCTGAATCAGTGGTGTTGCTTTGTTATCTAACAGTGGTTGCTTTGCAGTTAGAGATGTTTGCTGAGTCATTTCTCTTCCATAGGTTTCTGGGGACTTGTCAACAATGCAGGAATATCGACATTTGGTGAGACAGGGTGGCTGCCTATGGAGACATATGAAAAATTTGCAGATGTGAATCTCCTTGGGAGCATCAGGACAACTCTGGCATTTCTTCCCCTTCTAAGGAAATACAAGGGTAATGCTAATCCACTGTTATTTAGAGTTGTAGAATAATTAGCTTACTATAATCAGGGTAATGTAGCATCTATAAAAGAGGCTTTAATTGTCTCTCGTTGAACTGAAATGACAGCTTCCTTCTGTGTGGCCTGAAAGAGCAACTTGATCCTGAAAAGAGGGTGAAGTCATAAGGGGGAAAATATCCTTAAAGATTCTATCTTTGCAGTACTTAGAAAAAAGTATTTATAAGTAAGGATTGCTCTCATTTTTGACTCAGAAAAGAGAGGAAAAATGTTTACCACAGATCATTAAGCTCAGGCAAGCCTTTTGAAGCACTGACAATCAGAAAACACAAAGATCCATTAAACTGCCTTATTATTTAGGCTTTACAATTTTATTGTTTGGCAATTAGGAGAGGAGGAATGACCCTACTGAGGTGAACTAGAGCCATCCAGCTTCCAGTTCCAGCTCTGTGGAGCCCCTGTGACCTTGGGCAGGAAACTTCAAGTATGTAGAGGTGCATGGGTCTCCAGTGGGACAAATGCATTTGCATGAACCTCCCCACACGTGGGCTTTATCCTTCTTTCTGAGAAGGAATGGTTCAATAGCCCTCTGCAGCATGGCAGCATGTCTTGGGTGCTTTGCAGTTTGTTCCCTACCTGTCTCCATCTGTGTTCGGGGAAGAAGATCCCCCCTTCCTTGTCTGTTCTGGCTGTAGGCTCTTTAGGGTGAGGATTTGTGCTCTGTGTGCAGAGTCAAGCACAAGAAGGGGAGGTTTCAGCTGGAAACCCCAGGTGTCACTGCTGTACAAACTATTGGTAAGCTAAAAGCATCCCTTTTTGGGGGGCTATTCTGCATCTTTCTGCTTGGCTGCCTTTGGTAGATGATACTCTGACACAAGAAGAAAGAAACCTTTAAATACTGTGAGCTGGAGATGTTTTTGTAGAAGAATGTGGCATTGTGTGTACCCAGTGAGTGTGTTATGTGGCCACTACACAGGGAGACAGCTCTTTTCCCTGTCATGTCCTACTTACTGGGGAAACTCAGTGATGCTGATCCACCAGAGGCATTCCTCTGACCACATGAATTGCACAGGGTTACTTTGAAGCAAAAGGGACTTTTATGTGAGTGATATTAAGCACATGCATAAACCTTTAGAAGATTTGGGTTTGGAGGGCTGCACACAACACCTTAGCTCAAAGGAGCATTTTGTATCTCTCCAGGGCTCTCAGTGTTTCCTTGATTAACTCCTGCACTCCATTTTCAAGCAGAAGAGGAGGCCAAGGCACTCTAGGAAGAATGCCAGGAAGAATCCTGTTGCTTTCCAGCAGGAACAACCAGGACAGCTAAAGCTCATGTGTTTGGGGGCAGCAAGTGACCTCTCCAAATGAAAAGCTTGAATTGCAGACAGTAGAGCATTCTCCTGGGGAAGCTGGGTCACAGTTCACTTAGGAACAAAGAGAATGAGGTGTCCTACATCCTGGGTGTGCCCCAGACCACTCAGCTACTGGACAAAGGAGGCAGAGGTCGTGCACCTATTCCAAGAAACACTTCAGAATTATTAATACAATTATTAATCTTTGTAAAGGGAGATAGTAGTGCCCTCAGCCTAGGACTTAAACATTCTACCCTGAGAGGAGCAACATTTCCCCATATTTTTTTCCAGCTGGCCAGGCCAGCTGATAGAGCATCTTGATCAGCAAGCTGGTAGTTATTTTCCTCTTACTGTATATAAGATTTATTTGGGATGCTGTATAGGAAGGCAGGCAGCCTAATTCAGAATGACAGATACCACTGCATTCCCATGACACCTTTTGATACTCCCCAATCCTATTCCATTTGGTGAGACCTGCAGATGTTTTCTGCAGCTGTGTTCTCTGTTTTGTCAGTGGAAAGGCCATCTTCTGCCTCACCTCTGGTACTTGTAGATCAACACTCAGACATTCCCTACCCCATGGTAGGACTGTGTGACAGAAGTTTACAAGGGAACAATGGAAATGAACCACAGTCCAGTGCCTCAAATGAGGAATCTCTGCTATTTAAGGCATGCCTGCACTCAGCAGGAGTTAGGAAGTAGGGAAAAGCAGCACAGATCAGGGAAATCATTGTAAGGTATTGTAAACCTGCACACATTTGGCAAGTCACATTTCCTCAGTGAAGCTTATCACTGTACAGTCTGGCTTGGACTTTATATGCACAGTTATAAAACCAGGTCTCAGTGCAGAGGCATCATTAGCACAGAAAAAAAAAGGTATTAGTAACCATATATCCACCTCAGGGAAAATCACCTCCCCTCTCCTCTGCAGTCCTTCTCCTCTTACTAGCATAGTCTCTTACTACTATTTTTCAGTCTTAAGGGCACTGCTTTGTTTCCATCTTTTTCATCCTTTCTCAGGCTCAGAAGGAATAAGCAGCACACTGGGAATGTGTAACACTTCATCCAGTCCAACATCTGTCACTAGGTGGAAGATTTTTGTGTGAAGCTTTCTGCTTAACAGAGCTGAGTACCCTTCTGTGCTGGGACTGCACACTGACACTGCCCAGTTTTGGCACAGTGTGCAGTAGAACAGTCCCCTGCTAAACACCACATTCTTAGCAGCTCAGAAGACTGAGATGAATTAATTGCATGTTAAAGACTGAGAGTGAAGTTATGTTATTTGTACTGTTTTCTTTCTAGGACGTATTGTTTTCATGTCCAGTATCATTGCCTATTTCACTTTGGGAAATGGTGTTTATTCTATGACCAAGGCAGCTATTGAAAAATTTTGTGATGCTTTAAGACTGGAAATGAAGAAGTTTGGTGTCCAGGTAAGTGATGTAACAAGAACCTGGAAACCAGGTTAGTGATGTAATGAGTTATGTGAAACAAAGTAGCAAAGATAAAAGATCAGAACTGCGTTCATGGGTGCAGCTTCCCTTTGGGAAGAGGTGTTTTTTTCTCTGGCTAATCAGTCAGCTGGAAATCACAGGGAACAGCAGGCCTGAGTGATGGTTTTGGTTCTGAGAAGCTGGTGGGTAACAGGTCTGTGTGTCAGCACTGACACTTCCACCCTTTCTCCACATCCTCTGCAGTGGAGAAGCTTCCTGACACTGAGCCTGAGCTCCCAACAGCAGTGAGGAACACAAATGTTCCCTGGGAGCTGCAGAGAGCCCAGACACTGAGTGCAGTGCAGCCAGAAGGAGCCTTGTCATTGCCTGAAGGGTTCTTTCTCTCCTCTTTCAACACCAGCTCCCTGCCTTTTGTGAGAACAGCTTCTCTGCAAGAGGCAGCATTGTGCAGGGTAATTATGTTTTTATTCTCTTAACCTAAGAGGCTCTAAGAGTGCTCTTAGTGCTCTAAGCAACTCTAATAGTCAAACCTGAAGCTTAGATCACTAAGTAGCTTCACTGGGCCTTTTCCTTGGAGTCACTCTACTGCTAAAACACTTTTCTCAAACACTTAAAGTCTTCCCTAGCAGCTTTGAATTGGTGAACTGTTTATATATGCAGATCTACAGCATTGTTAATCAGCTTTGTGCTGGAAAATATTATAGCTATGCATCTATTAGCTACCCCTGTCAGACATATACGAAGGGCTGTAAAATGCGAGTGACTTTACACATCCTAATAGCACACAGCACGATGAAGATTTCTGCTGATTAGCTGAGGATAATCTCAAGTGCATGAAAGGGCTTAGTTTAATAGGTTAGCTACTCTGGCTGTTTTGGGATTTTTCCTGTTCCACCTCTGCAGTAGTCCCAGCACATAACTGAGTGAGCCAGGCTGACAAACATTTCTGGAGTATGCTTGAGAGGTGTTTTTTTTTGTCTCTCACTGTAGGCAAGATGCTGGCTGGCATTTGCCTGAGAGCCTACCCTGTGGAGAACCTACAAAATGCACAGTCCCTTTTTGCTGTGCTCCCTTGCACTGCTCTGTCATCCTCTCTGTCCTTTCAGGACACTGAACTCTGGCCAGGCAAGCTGACAGCCTACAGGAAACAAAGTGTGTGTCTTCCAGTGGAAAGGCTACAGAAAATGTGGAAAGAGCAAAAACCAAACCATCTGTCCTCTCCAAGCCAACTCCAACAAAAAAAGGCTTTCAAAACCCTTTTGTTAACAATAGATGTGGGAAGTTTACTATTTGGCTGATACCAAAGACTTTTCTAAATAGCACCAGAAGGGAGGGCTCCTGAGGATGCTGTGTGACAAACCTGCTTGAGGCAGCACAAAGCTGTTCCAGCTGTGCACATCATCCCTCTGCTGGAGTTAGTCTGCATCCCTTCCTTCTCCCTGTGCACAGGACCTGCAGCCCAGTCCTCCTGAGAGCAGTGAGTGATCTCTGTGCAGGCCAGCAGGCAGGGGCTGGCACAGGTGGGAGCCTCTGCTGGGTGGCCTGGGTGGCTGAGTGAAGACATCAGGGGTTTATATCATCACACACTTCCTAGAGAATGCCTGTCACATCCCCAAGGCTCTGCCACAGCTCAGCATGGCTTTTCCTCACCTTGTGTTGCAGTGTTTAGAAATCAGGTCAGTTAAATGCCATGGAGCTTTTAATGTTGCATATCTACAAATAGTTTGAACAAGGCTGCTGCTAACTGAGGAGCAGCATGTGTACTGTGAGTGCTCAGCCTGCTCCAAAACTCCCTGGAATACTCAGAAGGGAGCAGAACAGCAGCAACACACAAACAAAACATGGAGCAGCAAAGGACTTGTGTGTTTTTCATTTAAGTCTGCGTGCACAAATCTATAGAAATTTGCTAATGGCTTCAGTGAGAGGAAGAGCAAGACCTCTGGTCCCCCTGTTCTTTGCTGACAAGACCCATTTTACTTTTAATTACACCTGCTTGAGGAAAACAGCACTTCTTTCCCCAGGACCTGATCATTTTCTTTGCTATCTCCTTTTGTCCCAAATTGGGTCAAAAAATTATCAATTGCGAGGTTCTCCACTGAGTGAAAAATCCAAAGTATTCCATTTTGGAGACATCAAAGTCATACTGAAATGCTTTGTCTCAGTATTGTCAAAACATTTATACTGTTAAGCATTCTACAGCAATCAAAGGTGCTCTGTTGCATTCTGTGAGGCTGTGCTGAGTAGTCAAAACAAGAACATTAACATCAGACCAAAATGAGGAAGTCAGAATAAAGCACCTCTGTAATCTTAAAATATTTCATGGGAATATATTTGATTTCAGTCAAGTTTCCAGGGTTAAAATTTCAACAAAACAGCATTTTCTGATTCTCTGAAGAGAGCTTTTGATCTGTGTTACTGACTATAGTATTTAATTGAATGCACAATGACTGATTGCACCTTGATAAGTTTTTTTTTTTTTTAAATCTTGCTTTCAGGTCTGTATTATCCAGCCAGGAAATTATGCACGCTCTACAAAAATTCAGCCACCACTGAGTGCTGAAGAGATCTGGAGTGAGCTGAGTGAAGAGGAAAAGGCTGTTTACAACAAGGAGTACGTTCAAGAGCGGGCAAACTTTTTCAACAGCATCCTCAGTGAGGGAAGCACTAATGGCAGTGAGGTTGTAGATGCTATGGTGGATGCTCTAACATCTCCTGCACCCAAGGCACGTTACATGGTGGCAAAGCTGAAGGAGAAGGTCCTGGTGTTTGTGTGTGCTTTGTTCCCAACTGTTGTGATGGATTCTGTTCTGTCTTATGCTCTCAGCAAAGTAAAACTTGCATAGCCTACAGCGAGTGCTGCTATTCACTGACTCAGGTGAGGCCGTTTATAAAATGTGAAAGTCAGAGCTTTAATGCCCCCATGTGTCAGTACAGTGACACCAATGAACCAATACAAACTTTGGAGAGTCTCCCTAGTCAGAACTGTCACTGATTGCTAGAGAAAAACATACAGGACCCTGTGTAAAATGAAATAATTTGTTTAAGTAACTGGATCTCTCCCCTGTGGAAAAACCCCATCCACTTAAGCCGCTTTGGTTATTGCCTGGGAAATTTCATACAGCTTTTTGTAAAGCAATAGAAGGTTATTGTGTAACAGACACGATGCAGACAAAATGGAGCACACACTACAGAGCCAGCTGGACACAGGAAGGCATTACAGCAGAGATGGCAAGCCCTTACTTGTAGAAACCTGAGTAAACCTTTATTTAGGGGTGATAGGAAGAGGTTAATGGAAAAGTCATAGAAATGAGCATTGGACCTTGAAATGCTTTGAATGGAGCTAAATAGCTGTAGCAAGTTAGGAAGTCTTGAAGCTCTGAGCAACCTAGTTTAGTGAAAGGTCCCTGCCCACAACAGGGGGGCTAGAATTTGATGATCTTTAAAGTCCTTTCCAACCCAAACCATTCTATGATTTTATGAATAATAAAGTTGTAATATGAAAACACTGTTTTGAGTAACTACAATTCAGTTCTTTTTCAGGTGTTCTGGATAAATCTGTAACAAAGCCAGTATATCACAGACTTCAGAAAACAAGTTACATATTCCATTTATAAATGAGTATTTAATCCTAAATAAACTCTATCTTTTATCTAGTGTCTGTATTAACCAATGTGTTGATGTGAAGTGTAGTGAGAGAGCTAAACACCGAGGAGACATATCAATATACTTAGAGCTCAGAAAAAACATATTCAGGCTGCTCTTGTAAGGAATAAGGTCTGCAGAAAAGAATACCTACTAACAGGAAAGGGAAACAGTAACATTTGTATATGAGAGTAATTGATCACAGCAGCTCCATTAACATTCTCCTACTAATTGTTGTGGAAAAGATTGCTGGTTTACACATACAATTTTAAATTTGATTGGTTATGGTGTGGCACAAAAGCCAAGAACTCTGGGACCAAAAGATCCCAGAAGAGGTGGTATCAACTGTGGTGGCAGTGATAGATACAGGGCAGCAGCACTGAGCATTAGCTTCCCCCATGCCAGGCCTCCCATATCAAACCAAAGACTCTGTTGTAAGTTGACATAGTTAACTTTTCCATCTGAAGCAGAAATTGCTCCCTGTACCTAGGAAGCCTTTCCTAACTTATTTAATTAATTATTGAGAAAATTGGTGCTCTCTCCTGGTGGGTAATTTGGGCAGTGTGAATCAGGAGCACAGGCGAGATGAGCCCACAGAGCGACAATTCCAGGCTCTCTCCTGGCACACTGCAGTGGAACAGCCACTGCACCTGTTGGAGATTATGGAACATGTTATTTCTCTTTCCAAATGCTGAACCCATCCCTGGAGCTGGCACTGGCAAGAGGACAAGCCTGGGCTCCCAACTGTTCCACAGACTGGCAATAGCAGGATAATCAGATGATTATCATCCCTCTCCTCATTTAACCACAACTGAGCAAGGCCAAGCAAGGGAAGAGGAATGAGGCTTATTCCAGCTGAACCAATCAATTTCTTCTATAGGAATTCCCCCTGCTTGACCTGAGGGATTTCAGCAGGCCTGCACTGCTTTGGAAGCATTGCTTTGGTGCTCTTAGCTGTTCTTTGTGCAGATTACCCTTCCTCACAGTAAGCAGCACTGGACTCCACAAGCAGCTTTGAAGCCCAGATGTTTCTCCATCAGGCCCAGGTTAGGTGTGCTGTCTCTGCCCCAAACCAACATCACTCTCCATTACTCTGTGTCCCTTCCATCTGCATTTCTCAAAGCTACTGCACTAAGCTGCTGAGAGCCAGCACCAACCACCAAATCTGCCTTACAGACAGAAAATAACTTCCAACTGGAAACTCTTTATTTGCTGAGTATGGGGTGAAGCATTTGATCAATATTTCAGTAGCCTCATGGAACATAAGATGAGAAAGACTCCAGAAGATTTATTCCTTCACCTTGAAAATAGAGAACTTTTAGTGCACAGGATTTTAAACAGGATACTGTGACAGGGTGAGAATTGATGGGACAAATAAGGCAGTTTGTATTTTCATTGCCATCTAACCACCGGCCTGGAAGCTAACTGAAAACCAGCTACAAAATTATCATCTTTATTCCTTCCCCTCAGCTTTTAAACATGATCTGCAGATCATAATGTTAAAAAGCTGAAGGAAAGGAAGAAAGTTTAAAATGTTAAAAAGAACTAATAAAGAGAGTCAGCGCTTGTTATTAACAGAACATCCCACTGAAGTCATCTGGAATCCTCCCACTGAGTTCTATGTGTTCCAAGGCACAGTGTTAGACAAATAAACATGAAAATAAGTAGCTGGGCTTAGTAGAAAAGAGACCCTCATAGGAAAGGGTGATGGAAGGGGTGCAGCATTCCCTCCTCCACAGGTGCCAGAGGGTACAGAAGCTGCAGGATCAGTAACAGAAGGTTTTAGTGAATAAACAAACCAAGTCAGTGATGAACTCTGAGGACTCCAGAGCTGTCAGCTCCTCAGTGAACTCCTGCCCTGTTCTGTGCCACTGGAAAGCTCCCCTGACTCTGGGGATGCCAGCCCTCATCCTGGCCCAGATGGCACCTGGGAAGCACATGCTGGGAGTGCACAGCTGCTGGGCTGTCCCACCATCCCTTTTTACTTTGCCACATCCCTGCCACATCCCTCTTGCTCAGTAACTCTGAAATCACCTTTACCTCACGTCAACAAGAAGTGCAGGGGCATACAAGAAGTCTGTATTTACAACATCCAAAAAAGAAACAGTTTTAGGAAAAACGTAGGTGACAGAGAGAAAAAAACCAAAGCCCCCTCAAAACCCCACAACCAAACAACTTATTGACATTACTCCTATACCTGAAATACCCTCTCCCCAAACCCAGCTAACCTGCTGCAGATCCTTTCCTGAGATTGTTTTTCTATGTAACATTCATCTCAGCTGCATTCAACAGAGAACTTCTTGGCAAAACACTTCAGCTTTTATCACTATTTGTCTTTATAAGCCCTGTTGACAATTTGGGAAAATTTTTTTCCCTTGAAAGCAACCACACCAAAAGAGACTCAGCTTCCTCCCCAAGTCTCTTCTCCAAGGACACAGTACCAGGGACCTAACAGTTATTTCATGGATTTTCTCCTTGATGGAAAGGCCTATTCCTAAGAGTGCATATTAATTGGTAGAAAGAATTAGTGTTGGGTTTGACATAAAGCAATTATAGAAAGAATATAAAGAAGAGTAAAAACAACCAAACCAGTTTAGTAAGATTTACATTTACAGTGCCACCAAAACCAGAAACAGAGCAAATCCCAGGAAATCCAGGAGGAGGAGCTGGGTGGCACCTGCCAGCACAGTCCTGAGGGGGCTGTGCTGCTGCATCAAACAAAGATGGTCTCAAGGAGGAGACTAGTTCCCTCCCTTGGAGCAATGCCCCCACAACAGCTCTCAAGATGACCTTCAGAATTAGCCAAATGTGTAAATTTGTGTCATTCTCCTAAGCTGCCAGGCCTGAATAAGGAGATTTTGGGTGGAATGCACCACACAGCAGATTTTTTTTTTTTTTTTTTTTTTTTTTTTAGCATCAGAATCCAGTGAGATGAATAGCAGTGATAATTACTTCCACAGTAAAAAGGCTAAAGTAAAAACCAGGCAATCCTCAAGCACACCTTGCAGCTGAAGTCAGGCTGTCACCAGCCCAGCTGCTCCCGATGTCAGCAGGGCTCCAGTGCATTCCAGCCCGAGAGTGTGGTGGCGCACAGCCTCCCTCCAGAGGTCAGCTGTGGGACAGCCGTGGCACCCTTGTGCTTTGACATCCCCAGAGGAAACCCAGCACGATCCAGAGCCAAGTGGAACAGAGGATGGCAGCTGCATTGATCCACCTTTTCCAAGAGGGATTTGGTAGTGCTCTCAGCCTGGCACTAGCATCAAACAAAACTTCCCAGCCTTTCTATTTTGGATATTTGGAAGCACCCATTCATCAGTGAAACATTTTCACGTGTAATTAGATGATTTTGGAGCTGCAAAGTGATCATGTCAGTAATGGGGAAGAATGATCATATCATGGGGAAGAAGGTATGTTGCAGGAACAACAGTGGTTAATGTTAACAAGAGGGGAACATATGCTCCTCAGTAATAAGTGTTCTGTGGAATAATCTTGATTGGGAAATGATTTAGTGGTGATGTCATTATCAGACACAATGGGCAAAACCTATGAGCTGTGGGTTCCACAGGTTGCATTCATCCAGGGAACCATGAAGGCAGTGCAGCTCCTCTTGGATTGTCCCAGAAGCTTCCTGGCTGTGAGAGATGTCCCGTGGGAAGGGAGGGGAGCTGCTTACAGCACAGACAGAGCAGCCTCAAGGCTGACTCACAGCACATCAGAGCTGTGGGCAGCACTGCCCTCAGGTGAGGCTGTGTTTGCCCTGTGCTGAGTCTCTCAGGTTTGGCCCTGGGAGCTCCAGGGTCTGTTCAAAGCTGGGGGCACTTCACACCTTTCCTTCCTTAGTGCACTCAGTCACCTTTTACCAGCACCACACCACTTCCACTCCTGCAGTAGCTTGGCACTCCTCCAAAACTGAGCTGTCAGCCAAAAAGAGCCCACAGCTTGAGGCTTCAGACCTTGGAATCATTTTCTCTGGTGAGCTTTATTAATCTCTATAGGCAGGGAATATTCCGAATTTCTCTAAGAGGATTTTAATCCTATTTATTTTGGAGATGTTGCAGTACCCTAATACCAGAGCAGCACCTCTGCTCTTGAAGCCACATTGCTTTGAACCAGCCAATATGATGCTGAGCTGCTGAAAAAGGATGTTTTGGTTCTTGCATCATGAATCTTCATTATCACTCTCAAAAAGCCCATGGAAAGCTGATCACCAGGAGAAAACAAATCAAGCATAAAAATCTAAATATATACACATGCAGTTATATGCACATTCACATTTGGGGTAAAATACCAAGCACCCAGACTGGTAATAGTGTTCCCACAAATTCCAGAGAAAAGGCATGTAGATGTTCCAGACAGGATCTTCAGTTATTTTCATACTGGACTAATTTCCAAAATACACGTGCTAACTTTTCTAAAGGGAATTTAATGTGTGCTGCTCAGCAAAGTGAAAAAGGAGAATTTACCCTGGGCCTTTGGCCAAGACATGTGTATCCTTATTTGTGGCAACAGCAAAAGCAAAAATCTTACACAGAAAAGGCTGGGAAACATCTTCTACTGTGCCATGTCTGCATCAACCATTTAGTGCAACCAAGGAGAAAGAGAAGGGCCTGGATACTATGTTTTCCAAAGTGGAAAGCAATCCACCAAGGCATGACAGTGCATCACCACCAATCCAGCCAGTTCACACCACAGAGTGCTAACATGAAATAGCTGCTGTACAAATGGCACTTCTTGCAGGGCAAATAATGAAGCTTTATGCTAAAACAGTGGGGTTTTTTGTTGTGACTCACCACACAGTCCCATGGCTTTCATCAAACGCCTTTCCATGCTGTTGGACATGCACCCAGCTGTGGCACCACTTTCCTGGCAGAAGAGATTTCACATCAAAAAACAGTTGGGTTTTTTTTTTAAATTCATTTCCTAATGCTAGAGGTGATTTGCAAATAATTCAACAGCCAGGCCTGGCCAGGAATAAGACAGGCAATGTTGCTGCACTTATCCCATACATGACTACTGAGGCTGGCAGGAGCACTGAGGGCTGGGTTGTGGCATTTGGAATTTCGGCACTAAAGGAAATAGACAGAAAGGACAATAGAGAGCTTGGGCAGTCCCAGCGTTAGTGCTGTTGCCTTTTAGAATGATTTAGGTTTCATTTGACAAGCTCTGAGCGTTTCTCCCCATTCACTGCCATTTTTCTCCCGTTAATACAGGTTTCTCTTATTCACAGTTTGGACTGTGAATATATTTGCATTCAAGTTCATTTACATTATTGTGCTACACAAACCCTGTGGGGATGGCCGTGCTCTTGGGTGATACGCAGACTTTGCCACTCCATTTTTGTGGCAACTCCAGTGAAGTCTGGAGCTGAAACAACCATACAGCGTTGCTTCCCATGAGGGAGGAAAAGGAGTCTTGGCGAGTAAGCCAGCTACAAGAAAAGGGAATCCACTACACCCAAGTCCTTCCCGTGTGCCCGCCTCACCCCCGGCAGCTCAGAGGGCGGCGAGGCGCTGGTCTGTACCGAGCTGAGGGGACTCGCCGGCGCTAAGGGGACGCGGTGGCGCTGAAGGGATCCGGTGGCACTGAGGGGACCGAGAGGACGCGGTGGCGCTGAAGGGATCCGGTGGCACTGAGGGGACCGAGCGGACGCGGTGGCGTTGAACGGCCCCGCCGGCTGAGGGGAAGCGGTGCCGCCTCACGGCTCCCGCCCGCCCGACGCCGTTGCCAAGGAGACGGCCATGGCGGCAATGGCGGACGGGGGTCCGGCTGCGGCCTCCGAGCCCTCGGCGTCCTCATCCTCCTCAGATGAGGCGGACGGGCGTCCGGCTGCGGCCCCCGAGCCCTCGGCGTCCCCCTGCTCCTCAGGTGAGTGCCCGGGGCTGCCGAGGGTCGCAGCGCTGCCGGGAGTGGTGGCGAGAGTGCGGCGCGGCTCGGGCGCCACCTCCCCGGCGCTGAGGAGGGCTCGGGGCAGAGCCGGCGCGCTGTGAGGGCTGAGCGCAGCCTCGCCGGGCACGGACGCGCAGGACATCGCCCCTCGCACCTCTCGCCGCGGGCAGTTACCTCAGTTTGAGTGTCTGCACGGCCACACCGGCGCCTTCTTGGCAGGAAACACTGGGTCATCGCCAGCTCTCCAGCATCCTCCCCTTCCAGCAGTTTCTCTCCCGTTAAAGCCAGTCTCCTCAGCGTATCAGCCCCGGATTTATCCCTTACCTGGCTTCCCTAGGGAGGAGAGGCTGCTTACCCTGTTCCTCGTTCCTGGGCGCAGCAGCACCTCATCCCCGACTCCACAGCACCCCAGAGGCTTTCCGGGAGCCCGGCTGTGCTCCTGGCTGAGGAGACACCTCCTCTGAGCCCCTGTCCCCACGGTGTTGCTGACAAACCCGATTGCCAGGTGCTAGCTGGCCCCGAGGGCTGCCTGCCGCTGGCAATTTGGGCTCCATTACATCCCAGTTTGGATGGATGCTGAGGTGACTGGAGCAAGACAAAAAACAAAAGGATGCATATCTTTATATGCAGCCATAACTTCGGGACTGCCTTTCCAACACTCAGGACTGGGCCCTGTTTCCAAAAGATCTGGTCTGGGCTGAGCTCTCCACACGACATTGGAATCGGCTCATTCAGACCTAAGTGCCCATCAGTGTGCTCAGCTGTGCCTCAGCCCAAGGCAAGGCATTACTGGAGAATTAACACCAAAACCCCCCCATAGCATTATAGGCTATTCATGATACTGGAATTCAATTTTAGGAAGATTTTGCTGCATCACTCCTATCAATCATTAGTCACAGCCAAAAATCCAGTGCAATTATTCACATAGAGCTGTAAATATAGCATGGTACTGTTACCATATTGGTTCCTTTTATACTGACATAGAGGGCTCATGCTTATCTCTCTGCCCAGCGTGCAAAGGGATTAAATTTAGAAAGTACTCAGCTATTTTCTCCCACTAAAGATAAAACACATGAAAGTCTTGTTTACTGGTTTGTGAATAGTGATAATTAAAGAGATGTTTTCAACTGGAAATGTTGAAACTGAAAAATGTTGCAAACTTTTAAGGAGGAGTCACAAGTGCTTCCAGCAGCAGTCAGGCACCAGGCTTTGACAGGGAATGAGATCACTGGCCACCAGAACCCTCTCTATCAATCTACCTCCATCACAGCTTGGAAAGCTTTGTGGGAAAACAGGAGTCCAACTAAAATGATTTTCTTAATGCCAGGTGTACTGAGAAAAGGATTAATCTGGATTTGAAATGAGTTCATGCTCTCCATCAAATGACACAAGCTGGCAGAATGAAGGTAGTGAATCTGTTGATGTTTGTCAACAGATAAAATTGTTGCTAAGCAAATGTTACAAGCTTGGGATTTGTGGTTACAGCTTCATGAAGCCCTCCCCAGAGCACGACTGTCTCAAAGCCACACTAACAATCCCTCATTTTCCATTAAACCATCTGTTACAGGTGAAGTGATTAAAAAAAATCTATGAAGTACACAGGGCTGGTAGTATTTACTTAATGAAAACTGACAAGGTGCTGCAGTTATATTTTCATTTTAGAAGCCTTTTTCCCCTTGATTATAACTTTACATGACCTTGGGTAAAGTTTTTATCCCACCTTTCTTTGATGCTGCTACTTTAGAAACTTCTAATAAAACTCGATCCAGTCACTTTCAACAAATGCTGCAAAGAAATATTAACTGTAACAGTTAAAATGTTTTAGTTGTTTTCATGTAAATTGTTGGTTCTTAATGCTTTGAAGCAAAGACTTTAAACAGGGTAAAAACCCAGTGGTGGCTGAATTGTGATAACAACAGTCTTCACTATTGTGATAAAAATAATTTCACTTATGCTCATGGAAATAATTTTATTGCTGCCTGTGAAATATTAAAAGACTATAGTGATAAACATCTTGAAAGCAGCAGAAAAAGTCTGACCAGGACTAAAATTGTACTGAATTGTGCATTACACTGTGAGCAGAAATGAAAGTGTGCAGTAAGTGTAAGGTGTGCCCTCAGACTCATGTCCTGCATGGGGCAGAGGTTATAGGGAGCAAGTATCTCAAGGAATCTCCAAGATAATCCATGAAATCCATGGCTATTGAATATGATATCCATTTGTGCCTTCATCAACGGTGAGTTGCTAACAGGTTTTTACCAGCTGCAGTTCTGCACATGTTCCATGGCATTACTAGCCTATGTCCAAAAAGAATGTCACTTCTTCAAGTGTTTGCTGCTTCAGGGGGAGAAAGAAATGAGTTCCTGAGAAAATGCTATGCAAAATCCAGGTGCAAATCATGAATAACAGTGGGAAGAAAGTTTTTTGGAAGTAAACACAAGTTCCTTACTGCTTCAGGATGGAGGGAAATGGAACAAAAGCAGAAGAGAACATTTAAGCTTGTCAGTTCCATCTAAGTACCTTTAAAAACATTTCTTCAGTTGAATTTCAGTGCTGTAAGAGCCTTCCCTGCAGAATCTTCCTGCTGCTCCTCCTCACAGCCCCTGCAGAGTTTGCGTCACAACTTTTCCCTGTACTCAGGAGCCAGAAAAAACTTCCTGTGTTGAGGAGTTGCTCAGAAATTGCTTCCTAAGGCTTCAGGCTCTAAAAGCCAGGCTCTTTGGAGACTCCAGGCATTACTCTGAAGTACCCTTATTTCTCAGCTCTAAGCTTTAGGACTACGGGGTTGCTATAGGTGTAACTCCTGTCAGCAGGATAGAAATCTCTGCATTTACTCCCTTTCACTGGAAAAAATGCCACAGGAAGCACAACATGGTAGGCATGAGAATGAACAAGCCAGAGGTGACAGATTGAAGTTATTGCTACCTAAAGATTTAATTGTTTGATGTACGGATATACTTAGTTTATGATCAGAATGAGGGTTATGTAAGACTTAAACAGAAAAGGATTTAAGTAATGCCATGTTTAAATGGAGAACATCTGAGAGCAGCTGACCCATTCAGACCAGATTCCATTGCAAAGAGAAAGTTTTTGCCTTTAGTACCCACTTAAACACTTCTGCAAAGGAGCAGCTTCGAATAACAACAGCTTCTCTCAGCATGGCTGGATGCACAGGGAGGGAGCTGAGGGCCTTGTCTGGAAAGGAAACAAGAGGGACAGTTCTCAGAAATCTGCCAACAGCTCCAAAACTAGGCTGGACACAGAAGTGTTCCAAAGAAGTGAAAGGCTACAGAAACTGCAACTGGCATGTTGTACCTGTGGTACAGAAATTACCTCTCTGTTCATTCCCAACCTGATTCACCTTCAGTCATCTTTTTCTACTTCAGTTTTCTCTCAGGCTTCCTTTCCAGAATGGGAGGGCTTGCCTCACAAAGTCTGTTGGAATTGTGCATCCTTCTGCACCTCTCTCTGCAATCTCACCTCACAGACATCCACAAAGCTCCCAGCAGCAGCCAGGCAGATGCTGAGACTACATTGCAATAAATAAAAAACCCAAACAAACCAAACCCCAAGTATTCTCTAAGAGATGTTCCTTCACCTTTTTCTGTTACATGTCCTGTGAGAGTTCTGGAAGACAGGCTGACCCAAGACTTGCTGAAGCTGATAGGAAGCTTCCCATCCACTCAGGAAAGCTTCAGAAATGGTCCCCACAATGTGTGGCTCTTCCTGACTGTCGTGGATTAACATGTTAACTCATGACACTGACCCTCCAGCCACAAGTGGTGAGACTAGCAAAAAGAGGCTAAAACCCTAAAAGGAAAAAAAAACCAAAATACATCCAGAACTGAGACAAGGGCAAAGTCCTGCACTGAATTTTTTTCAAGAAGTATGTGATACATGACCCAGAAGAATCTTTTCCAAGATCAGTGCCCTGCTATCTGCATCTTTTTTTCCCCAAGGTTTTGGGTTTTTTTTTTGCAGAGAATTTTGACTTACTCTTTTATGCACATAATATAGCAGGAAGTTCATGCATCAGCTACTGAGAAAAAAAAAAAAAAAGGTGGGGGGGACGACAGTGCTTAGGCACTGATGAGGTAAGGTTAGTATCAATTTTGGTATCAATTTTATGTTTCAGCAAGTGCAGAGGACATGGTGTCTTGCAATTTTTTTTCCCATTGAAAATGACAGATGAACAGCCTCCCCTTAGGCTTCCAAGTAATTGTAGATTATAACAGTTCCTTGAATGGAGAGCAGTTACCCTACAGCTTCTTAACTTAATTTTCTCCTTGAATGAGACCTCTTCAGAACAGTTGAATGACTAGAAAGAAAAATTTTGCAAGGTGCTACTTGGGTTTATATAGACTCTATATGTGCTGGCTATAATAAAAGATAAATTAGTCCAAAGCCTAGTGTTCTGTCAAGGTAAAGTGGATATTTTCATGCTGTGAATTTGGTCGGATTCCTGATTTTACTGGCATGTCATTATAATCTCATCTGTGAGATTACATGTTTTCTTTTTTGTCTGTGCAGAGAGTACTTCCTTGGAAGAAGACAATCTTCCCTATCCTGGGATGCTAGCAGTAGATAAAAGACTTTTAAACTTACAGATCTACAAACTTCTTCAGTGTGTTCACGAGAAAGACAAGAAGCAAATAGAAAATCTGATCCAGAAAGGATTCCCAGATCTCATTAATTACACAGAGCCTAAGGAAGGGTACAGTGCCTTCCACTTGGCCTCCATGAAAAATGACATTGAGATGTGCCGCTTCCTGCTGGAACACGGAGCTCACCCAAACGTCCATGACAAAATGGGATGCACTCCAGCCATGAAGGCAGCTGAGCTAGGCCATGAGGTGATTTTGGAATTATTAGCAAAAGCTAATACAGACATGACTGCTGTGGATAATGAAGGGAAAGGTGAGTGAGAAGGAAATGCCATAAAGCAATCCCTTAGCTGTGTGACACACTTACTAGACATGATGTGTCCCATATGTGGAGAGGAACTGTCGTTGAGGGTGATCCTTACAGCCCAGCAGAAGCTGTTGGCCATAACAGCTTTGATGAAAATGAAAATAATTCTTTCTGAAGAGTCTAGGCCTTTATATCATAAGTCTCCCCAGAACAGAGCTGAGAGGTAACTTATGATTGAGAATCACGTTCCTCCCATGACCTGTGACATACCGAACTCTGGTTTTCTTCTCAAGTCAAGACTCTAAAGTTGAAGTCTTTTTTTGCATGGATACACCCTCAGTGAAGAGGTCTCTGTTGCAGACTGCTCAGCTGTGAAGCTCACAGCCTCATAACCCTTCTGGTAATTTCCTTTTGCACCCTAATCCCCACTGGTTTCCTTTGCAGGTATTTTGTTTTACTGCCTTTCACCTACAGGACGCCACACCCACTGCCTGCAAATTGCCTTGGAGTATGGTGCAGATGTCAACAACTGTACTACTACTGGGAGGTCTGTGCTTCTAGAAGCCTGTGAGCAAGCTCATGAGGTTAAAGACATGTGCCTGATCTTCTTGGAGAAAGGAGCAGATCCCCATGCAACAGACCCGGTATGAGCATTCCTGTAACTGAGAACAGAGTATAGAATAAATACCAGATGAGCCGAGTACATGACCTTCACTCCTCCCATTAAAATAATAATGCAGTGAAAATTGCTTAACTCTGTGGCCATACCTCCTCTTCTGTACCACCCTTTTTTGGAGGAGAGGGATTTAAGTCTTCTTTTAGATTTTTGTAGGTTTAGAGCACAAATATTTCCCAAAATTTAAAGGTAACTGGGCCAGCTCTAAGGAGCTGCAGTTCACTGTACTTCAGTGGAGCAGCGCTGATTTGTATTTGCCTTGATGTGTCCTTAGATTTTTGAGAGTTGAAATAATACTCACTAAAAGGTCAGTCCATTAGGGAAAATCTGATGGGCAATCAAGGCAGGAATGAGGCATAAGATACTTTTTCTCTTTTGTATGTCTTAATCATTTATTTGTTTGCTTCCTTAATTTAACAAAGACCTGGAAGACTGAAGCTCTGTGCTGTTGATAAATCAAGAAGATCAAGCTTTCCCTTAAAGTAATCCAAAGCAAGCATCCATTATTATCTAGGAAAAGACAATGTTAATGTATTAGAGTGTGAACTTTTCCTCACAGAGCCATAGTGAAATTCCCTGGTTGCTTTGCCTTCCCCACAGCACTCTTCCAGCCATAGCTCCTTATGCTCCTGCTTTCATAAGCCGAGGTGGTATTTTGTGTTAGATATTGTAAATATGCATGAGAAGATACCCACAAAATAAAGGATTCTTTAACTAAGGAAGTGATTTTCATGGCCATTATTCAGGGGACTCAAGCCTTCAATGTACTTGAGTTGCTGGGATCTGACTACTCTATCTTAGCAGCACCACGACTAGATTCTGAAAGTTTACCTGAAAACATCAACTATTAGACTTGTCTCCTTTTCCCAGTAATAGCTAAAAGGAGACTTCCAGTTTTATGCCAGCTTGGAGCAGTCAGATCCCTCTGTTGCAGCCTTAGCACACGGAACAAACCGAGTTGTTCTCTCGCTCCCCTGCAGGCCACGGGGCGCACAGCCCTGATGGAAGCTACAAGGGAAGGTGCTGTCGAGGTGGTGCTGGCTCTGCTTCAGAGGGGAGCCGACGTGAACTTGTTTGACTTTGAAAGACACAGTGCTGCACATTTCGCGGCCAAAGGAGGCTTTTTTGAGGTATTAATATTTGTGGTGTTAAAGCATTGCTGCAAAGCCGAACCTGGGTGGGGTTTTTTTTGTTGTTACAGGGTTTTGTTTTTGGCTTTTGGAGTGTGTTTTTGTTGGGGTTTTTTTGAGTCCATGATCTCAGCTGATGGAAGCATAATGATCAGTAATCAAAAGCAGATTCTTTTTAAGTATCAAAGAGAATCCAGCCGTGATGGATAGGTCAGACAGGGGCTTACAGTGAGCGGTAAGATTGTCCTTGCTGTCTACAACTACACAAGGTTTCTGTTTCATCAGTTAAATAAGCATAATGCTATAGAAAATATAAATGTTATATGTGCATTAATCAGCTGAACATGGGAGAGAACTTCATTATTAGAATGGGAATGTAAGATACTGCATTTATTTGTAAATCAATCTCACATTTTCACAGGCCAAGAAACAGACAAGATTTTTGGTGGGATTCTGTTTGTTTTTCTAGATTCTGACAATTATTTCAGGTTATAATGCAGACTTGAAACTGATTGCTATGAATGGTAACACACCACTTCATTACGCTGCGGAGGGAGGATTTGCTGATTGCTGCAGGTATATAGGACAAAGAGGTACATTAAAACTGTTACTTTGCAACTATTATCTATATTCTATTTCTTTGCTAAAGGAAAGATTTCGTTTGGGTATCTCTGAAGGATATAACTCTTGGGCACCCTGTGACAAAGTTCTCCTTCAGAAGAGCCTAACAGAGTTTCTTATCTCATGTGGATGAGAAAATATTTCTCAAAGCAGCAGAAACACAGGTGTTTGTATAACTTAGTGCTGGACAGTATTAGGTAGTTCTGGTTTAGCTGGGTTTAGATGTATTGTATTGAAACTTCCAATAGAAAGTAAATTTTTTGATTTGATGATCATTAAAAAAAAATCTCTGTGCAGTCATGAGGGAAACTTCATGCCCATGGGTATTGAAAGATGCCCTGAAGCAGCTGGGATCTTTCCTGACTTGATCAGGTCATCTTGGCACTTCAAGCTCTGATCCAAGAGGCCCATGCAAAATCCCACATTCTATTCTTGTGATCAAACAAGTGATCCATTGCCAAATTGTGATATTGGGGTATAAAAATAAGTGATGCATTAATCTTAGTTTGTTTCTTAACCTTGCTCACCACTTCAAGTAAAAATGTAAATTTTCACTGAACTTATCTCTCTTTATACATATTCATGTGTGGATGAATAAACAGAGCATGGGTTGCTCAATGCCTCTCCCTTTGGGAAAAAAATATGGACATGTGGCTGACCTTCCAGCCTGGGATCAATGATGTGGTTCCACCTACCACTGCTATTTGCAGCTTAAACAGTATAAAATTGTAGGCCTGTGGCAACGAGTTGCCTGTCTAGTTTCTTATATTCCAAAATTACAAGTTTCTTATATTACAAAATTAGCAATTCCACTGCACACTGTTAGCCAACTTGTGTCCATACTTGCAGGCTGTGATCCTACATGGTCAAACTTGGCCCATCTGACCCCCAGGGAGGTTGCCAAGAACGGTGGGTTTAAAGCAGCAGCAACAGTATTGCGCAAAGTGGAAAAAGCCTTTAAAAAACCGGACGGGATCCTCGCCTGGTACCTGAAGGTGTACGACTGGTCCTTGCAGCACGAGGATGCCATCCGCAAGGAGTTTGAGACTGACGAAGAGGGAGATGGGATGGTATCCAGGAGTGATTTTATATCAGTTATTCAGAAGCACTGGGGCACTGTGGACCAGGAACAAATAGAAATTCTTGCTAAAAAGCATGAAGTATCTGGTGACAAGATCAGCCTTGATGATTTTTTTAAAGGCTCAAAATACTTGCAGAAAACCTTTCTGCTAGCATCTTTTGGGCCCAAAGCGAAGAAGAAGAAGAAACCACCAAAAAAAAAAGGCAAAAAAGGCCTCCCTGTGCCGGTTTGTGTAATCCCAAAGAGTGAACGCCCTCTTAGGGATGATGGCTTCCCTACCTACATGGTTGAGGCTGTCCCAAACATTCCTGAAGAGCAGCGTTTCAAACGGGCCCAGCAATCCGCCCATCCCGTGTTTGATGACCGTGCCTGGTACGTGGAGGAGCCAAGGAAAACCCTCATGGATATCAACTACCTTGTCAGAGAGGGAGATTTCGTGTCTCTGCAGAAAGCATTCAACGAGGGGGTGCCAGTAGACATAAAAGATAAATATTACAAAACACCTTTGATGGTTGCATGTGCAAGTGGCAACATAGTTCTCGTGGAATTTCTTCTGGAAAAGGGGTAAGATAATTTCAATTTAATTGCTATTTTGGGAAGGCTTTCAAAAGCATAAATATCCGGTAAATATTTGGATGCAAAAAAAAGGCTGTGGTTTGTTTTTTGCTTACATATTTAATACTGAAGTTAGTTCCATAAGATATCAAATCACAGGGGGTAAGTTTATTATTTTTCACATTTTAGCAGCATGGAAATGAAAACAACCAAGAGGTAAGTTCCCCAGGACTGAAATTTTTGGTGTCTGGACTGTTGACATTTGGTCATACCCATGTCTCAAACTGTGCATCCCCACAAGCAAACTCTCAAGACTGGTGAATGATTTTGGGGAAATCTGAGTTGAAGGACTTGTCTGAAATCATTGAGGTGATCCTGGACTTTCCTGTTACACATACCTGGTTCAAACCTTCACTTTCCTCTGCAGCTGAGGCAGGCTGAAATAGCAGGACTTAAATCAGAAGCCCATGCTATTAATTAGCCTGCTGCTCATTTTAGAAGTGCTTCAGCAATTCTGTAGCCTGCAGACACACTTGTGAAAAATCTCAATGACAGTTTAAAAAGAAAGCAATTTCAGAAAGATTCAGTCATACTTGTGTAATAGCATAATCTCCTATTGTCAGACTGCTGTGGTCCTACAATCCTTCACATAAATGCTGAAGTGAACATTTTTCAAAGACATTTATGTTAACTTTGTTCTCTCTATCAATAGATAGAATTAATGTTAATATCTCAGGGAAAGTGGCTGTAGTCATTGCTCTGGTTCCTGCAAAGACTAACAGCACATGGATCTTTACACACCCTGGTAATTACACTGACATTCCTAGAGTATATGGAAGACTGTATGAATATGTGAATATGAAAATTGGATATGTGTGTATTCAGGTTTTCCAAAGATAAAGATGTAAGAGCTACTAAATTAATCCACCAGATTAATCTCTACCCCTTTTACCAAGCCTCAGTAGACTGCACTGTAGTCACATCATGTTTAACAATGAGACCTAGAGATGCAGTAACTTAGCTTAAAAAAATAGTACCAGTTTTGAGATTTTTTTTCAATTGACAGAAGTGAAAATGAAGAGCAAAGTTATCAGTAGCATTTAGGTTTGCATCTCTCAGCATCATGGGCTTGCAGTTTGGCATGGGCATTCAGATATCTTTTACAATATAATCTTTTCAGTACAGAACCACAAATCCATATTGAGTACAAACCAAAACATTTATCCAAATAAATGTTTAACATTTATTATGTTTAAAATTAAATTGGTGGTATCTACTTTCTATCTTCCTCCAGAAAGAATTAGAAATAAATGAAATTTGGTCTGATGGGAAATTCTGTGCTTCATGGACAGAAAATGCTGAGGAATTTTTAACTCAGTGCTGCATTGTCCCTGTTCCCATTGATTGGTTTCTTTCTGATAGAATGAAGGTAGGAAAAATGGTTCAGAGGCAGACAGAGTATGAGTGCAGGCAAAGACGTTGGGTTGAGAGAGAAAGTGAAATAATTGAAGGAGCTTATTTTAATGAGAGTTAAAACAAATGAAAACTGTGTATGAATAAACCATAATGGCTTAGTGACTAAGAGAGATAAATGTGGTAGGTCAGGGGAATTTATTGTGCTAAGATCTCATCAAAGGTAGAATTCTGAAAAAGATTAAAAATTTAAACAAGGAAAGAAAAACAGGTGAATCTGTGATGCACTACCATCACGAGAGACACAGAGACCACAGCAGAGTCAGAGCGGGAAAAGAGAGAGTTTAATTTTTTTTTCAGTTTATATAGATTTCCAGAAATGAGACCGCATTGGAAGGCTGAGGTTCAACCTCTTCAATTCTACCGGTCTGAGAAAGTGTCCATCAATTGTCCCTCCTACAGAAAAGAATGTAAACAAGATAGAGAATTACGAAAAACATTGTTTACATGAAAGTGCATGAGAAATTCTGACTCCAATTTAGAAGGCTGAAAATAGGGTGACAAATCTGTGCTGTTATCTAGACAATCACCTGACCTGAAGAGCAAGTAAATACCCCTGGAAGCAGTTTCCTTCATAATTTTTCTTCTTTCTCCCTTCCTCCTTGTCTTTTAGGAAGATAGCAGCATTTTGTCCACCAAGTAAGAGGGACAGTTACCCTAACTCCCTTCAGGACCTCTAGGGCTGATAATGCTTTTCTTCTCAGCTTCATCCAAAGGCAGCATATTGCAATGATCTCCCCTGAACTAGCCCTTGCTTTCTCCAGAACATCCCAGTTTGAATTTGGGAGCAGAAACAGATCCTAGTCCAGCAGCACAGTAGCTGAATAGTGTTTCAATGCTCAGATTCCCAAGGCAGACTTTCTGTAGCTCGTTTGTCAAAGGGAGAAGCCAGTGCAGAGAAATGAAGCAGGCAGAGGGCAGCAACACTGAAAGCAAAGGTGAACACTTCCTTCTGGTGCAGGCGAGCTCTGCAGCGTTGCCTCGTGTGCTGTAGCACCCATTTGTGGCCCAGGAGTGTCCTTTTTGAATTCCTTAATCTGCTTTCTGCCATTCTCAGTGAAGCTGGAGCACAAACCAGCAGCCTTTCACAGGACTAATGCCTGGGCTTTTTCCTGTACCCATGAAAAGCTCCATGTGAAGGACACTGATGGCTTAGGGGGGGCCATGAGCAGCACCCAGGCACACTTACAATTACTCTTCCATGACAAGTTCAAGGACTCAAATAGTTTCAGAGTAGCAGCAGCAATATGAAAATAGCTCTTTACATTGAATATGCCATTGCAGTGGGCAGCTCCAGCTGATTGCACTTGGAGCTGGGGCTGTTACTGTAGATACTGGACAGCTTCAGCTGCCACAACTGCTCTTACTCCTGTGCAGGGCTGATGTAAATGCAACAGACAACTTCCTGTGGACTCCTCTGCATCATGCTTGCTATAATGGGCACCTGGATATCGTTGAGGTGCTGGTGAAGGCTGGAGCAGCTGTGAATGCCCCTGCAATAGGCAGTGCCACCCCGCTGATGAGAGCCATTGAGGCCTGCAGGCTGGACATGGTCTATTTTTTAATCACTGCAGGTGCTGACGTCCAAGCTACAAACAGCAATGGTAAGTAGCAATATCTCCAAAACAGGCTGTTTCTTTATTAAAAATGCCTGGAACACTTTGAGAACTGTTCTGCATTTAGGGTTGCTGTCAGGATTGGGATGAAGGTAATAGGGTCAGTTATTTTTTTCCAGTCTGGAATCATTATTGAAAAAAAGTCAGCTTTCTTGGGCTTTAAATATCTAGAAAATGAAGTAACATGATTAATTACTCAATTAAGAAGACTGTTACTCCTCACAAGATACATACACAGAGTTATAAGTGGCTTTAATGAAAACATTCTATCTAGTTATTATTATTTGAGGGAAAATTAGATTTCAGTTGTGGCCCAGAGTATAGTCTGCCACTCATTTAAGTGATTTATTTTCAGGCACACACAGCCCTGGTTAAAAAACTTCTTTGCTGCTCTACATGTAAATATAACTCCTGAGAAAAAAATACCTAACAGAAACCCAAATCTGAGCTGGTACTGAAGTGTTACCTCCTCACAGTAGATCCCTCGATCTGTGTTATTTCCAGTGTCTCCAGAGTAATTTAAAAGTTAACATGCATCACCTTTCAAGCTCTTGCTCTAACATAGGAAGCAACATTGCCACACAATGAGAATTTCCTTGCCAAAATGCCTAGTAGTGAAACCCTACTTCTAGAAGGGATGTGTATTCCTTGTTTCTTATATCATGGACTTCTGATTCACACAGCAGTTCAGTCTCACAGATGCTTTTTACAGCCACAGTCTCCTAAGAACCAGGACAGACTTTTTTCTCTTCATTTACACCACGGGGTTTTCCCTTGCCAGCCACAGAGCAAGTACAGGCAGGAGATGGCCAGCACAGTACAAGGTTAGGAATGCAGACCATCTCCTAGTGCTAAATGCTCTCAGAGATCAAAATGACAACATGCAGGACCAGTGTATTAAGCTGCAAGTGTCAAAACATTAAGAGCAAAGCAAGCAATACAAATATTCCTGCAATATTCCTACAGAATGAATTTCAAGGCTCATTTCTGCCCAGTCTTATTTCTGCAAGTAGTGCTGATGACTGCTGGCCCTCACACCAACGACAGGCACACTGCTGGCACATGGGATGGGTAATAAAATACTGGCCATATTAAATACAGTTGATTGTCCAGCTGTAATAAACCAATGCCAAAGTTAATTTTCATGGTTTACCCAGATTTTTTATTTTTTTAAATACAGGAAAGAGTGTTCTTGATCTTGCTCAAATATTTGAAGATGCTACAATAATTGAACTGCTTGAAAATCAACTGCAAGTTTTGGCAGAAGAACAAGAAAAAGAAGAAGCAAAGCCAGCAAAGGGTGGGAAGCCAAAACCAGCAGAGCCACCAAAACCTGTGAAAAAAGAGGTATGAGAGATGGCAACAAAGGACTGATTTGTTAATAGTTAGCAGGGAGCTTCTTTCTTTCTTTCTTTCTTTCTTTCTTTCTTTCTTTCTTTCTTTCTTTCTTTCTTTCTTTCTTTCTTTCTTTCTTT
>VZUI01046595.1:0-33898 GCA_013401135.1 Cettia cetti
ATCATATCATATCATATCATATCATATCATCATATCATATCATATCATATCATATCATATCATATCATATCATATCATATATATAATATCATCATCTGCTTTCACTGTTGTCTGAAATTAGACTAAAGTGTGAGCAATGTCTTTGAGATCAGGGCAAATCACAGTCCTAGTACTACTGAGATGTACTTTTTATGAAACTTACATTTGGTTTATTATACTTGAAAATCCCAAATATAAAAAAAAAAACCCCAACAACCCTTCATTGTCTAGTTTTTATAACATGACATATTCTTTGTCATGTTTTTATGGGCTTTTTTATGGGCTTTTTAGAACTCCCAGATAATTTTCACATGGAACTTGCAGGTAACAGCTAATGAGATTCTGATGGGAGATGAAATCAGACTTTTTCGGTCAGATATTTTCCAGTCGCTATTGGTTTTTTGCACAAATTAACTGAGATTTGCACAATAGTATGCACCAACATATAACATATATGTTAAAACAGCAATTTAATAGTTAAATTTATTTTTGGGCTCAGCTCTGGTCACTTAAAGCTGTAATCTTTTGTGATAGAAATATGATTCAATAGTTGCCGTTACCTGTCTTAGAGTGAATATGAAAATATTTCTTATTTCAGCTTTATTGAACATAGAAGATGTGCAAATTCTCTGTCAATGTTTAGTATAATTATTATAATATTTTGAATGTAAACAATCTAATAGTGAGAAATTAACAAACCAAACCTGAGCAGCAGGTAACTGAATCCTGTGTTGCTTTATCTCTGTTTAAAGCCAGGGAGTTTCTTTACAGAACAATGTAACTATCGGTACACTGTGATTTTTAGGTTCACTTGTCATACAAGTATGGTATATTCCCATTTATCTTAAATATCCACATGTTCTTAGCAAGTGGATAGGCTGAGTGCCTGCAGGGGTAATTGCATAAAATAGGCGTGTTGCAGGAATACAGTGTGCATTTAAGTGTCTTTATTTTGGAAAGTCTATTTTGTATTCAGCCCTGCACATTGTGCTTTGCAGCTCAGTAGCTGCAGTTCATGGGCATTTATTTAAAATGATGATTTCTAAATAATCCATCCACATGCATTTATTTCATTGATTGTAAGTGATTGTAAGTTATTAATAGTACTGCACAGCTAGCAGAATGCATATTCACATCCAATCCTGCTGGGATGATTATTCTAGCATATCTTAAGAACATACTTTAGATTCATCACCAAAGGGCCCAAAGTCAGAATTTTTGTGTTTGGCCTCTCCTGACCCCATGCAAATGGTGATGTCACTAAAGAATGAGGGAAAAGAATTGTTTGTGTAGACTTGCTTCTAAAAAGAATTATTTTCAAACTTTTCCATGCAGCATCAGCTGTTTCTAAATGATAATATTTTTGTTTACCACTAATCCACTCAAGACAAGACAAAACATTCTTGTTCTGTTACTTTACCGGAATTCTTATTTGTTCTTATTTTCCGTCATTTATTTTGATGTCCCCACATCACTTCTTTAATCCAATTTCAATTTGAACAGCAGTGCAGTAACTGGTTTATAATCATGAAAGTGGGTTGTGCCAAATTAGAAAAAGCACATTGTTGTTATTCTTGCAAAGTTGAACTCAGGGAAACTACAAGGGTAATGCCATGACGAAATCAACCGCTGAACCATCATTCTCCTAAGTCCAATACTAAGGCACTTTATATGGGCACTCAAGGTCTAAAAACTGCTTAAAAACCTCACTGAGAAGGAGCCAAGAGAAATATTTACAGAGCTCAACAAAAGGCCCTGAAGAGTTGAGTGCATTTTCATGTGTCCTTTATAGGAAATTTCTTTCGTAGGTTTTTGAAGCTTATGACAGAAAGGGGTAGAGATATTTCAACATCCAGGACTTCAGCAATGGATAACAGGCAGTTATCCCTGTACATCAGTTTATTCTCGTTTCTCAGTATCCCCTTAGTTGTTTTTTAGATGGTTTGAATTTTTTTAATTGAAAAAAGCAAGGTACTTTATCACATAGTTTATTTGGAGAGTAGAGATTGCATTTAAACATTAGATTCATATGGTGTGTTGGGGAGAATGAACATCAGGAGAAGGGAATTCAGACTCTTACAGTGAGATATGGAGCATACCGTGGATCTTGGACATACCTGTGTTTTCATTGACCTTAATCCCAGATGGGATAAAGATTTCCTCAAACAGATCGAATTCCAGAAAAAAAAACAAACAGATTCAGAAACATGTCTGTAGAACAGGGTCTAGAATTCTGACAAAAATTATGGTGAACAAAGAATTATGATGTCAGAATGGATTTCTTTTTAAATATTTCTTTTGCAAAAACGAAAAGTTTCTCTTTTGAATAATGACTTGGCATAAAAATGAGTATAATAACATTATTAGTTATTGCATATAAAAAACTACCTATAGCTGTATTATACTACTGTTTACAGAAGGGCTTTGCATATCTGAAATGTATGTGTAAAAATGTGTAATCGCTCTTGACAAACATGACATTTTAAGCTGCATTTGGAAAAATGAGACCCTATATTTTTATATGGATATCTTCCTCCCAGACTCGAGTTACTATGAGTTCCAATGTAAGTGATTTATATCAATGTGGAGCAGAAATATCAAGACTATGACATAAAGTGATTTGAAAAGGAAGATGTTCATGTTTGATATCAAATAAAGGAGAGCAGAGATATGGTCAAAAAAGATGGCAAGTGAAATGATTTATTAGATGTGCTAATAAAAACTGCCTTAATTTAAAGCAGAAAAATAGACACTGTGCTAGCCAAGGCACAACATGAACCAAAATGCTTCCAAGAGGTCATGTATGAATTCTCACTATGCTTATCCATACGTCAAGCTTTGGTCATGGATGCAATTGAAGATTGTGCATGATGACATGCCAAAATGAAAGACTAAATGGTAATATTTTACATGGAAACTTAAAAAAGGAACATTGTGAATTATATTATGTGCTCTCTTTTAATAATGACAGCTAGACAATGGAGCTGACAGCTAGACATTCCTCAGAAAATGTCAGAGGCTAAAATTTGGGTTTGGATGGGATCAGAGAAGTTAAAGTAAATAAAATATAGTTTTGTGAGACATTCAGTTGAGATGCTACCTGAATTTGGTTTGATGAAAGAGGTTACCAGAAAGCAGAAGAGGTGGTGATGAAGGAAAGAAGAAGACATAGACAGCAAATAAAGAGGGAATAAAGAGGAGTAACACCAAGGAACATAACGAAAAAACTGTGAGTAGAAGGGCAACTAAACAGGAAAGAAGCATGAAATCCAAGGAAGAAGAGGAGCCAGGAAAGAAGCACTGCTGACCCACAATATTGGTGGGTCAGAAAGAGAGAGAGAAGAGCTATACATGATTCTGAGCTTTGGTTTTTATGAGATGTTTGGTAGCAAAATTTTGAGGAACTACCAGGCTGGGAAGTATCTAGGACTGAAGAAATTTTTCAGACACTGATATTGGGAAGAAAGCTGAAAAGGCAAAAGACGGAGGTTAAAGCTGATGAGCTAAGTTGTGTTATATGTGATGTTTTTAAGATGCATCAGAGTAATGGACTTCTGCTACATGGTAAAGAAAAGTGGAGAGAGACTCAAACCTTAAAGGGAAGAATATGGAACTGTTGGGAAATATCTACTCTTGCACCTGTCTGTCATTTAATTCAAGATATATATCACAAAAAAATCATAAAAGACATATTTTTTTTTTTTTTTAAATGGAGGGGCTAATTCTATATAAGAAAAAGATCATAGTTTTACTATGCACCTTCTTACCAGTAGCATATAACTGGTTTCCATTATTTTTCATGTTCTTTTACCATGTTCCCCCTCTTCTTAAATTGTTACCACATGTTATACCCCTTATTTTCCTAAAAAACTTTTTACTGAAAGCCCAGTGGTTTATGTGCAATGTTAAATGCTGATGCCATCTTCAACCTGACATATAAACATATAGCTAGACTCTGCTCTCAGCAGGAGCTGGAAACTTGACTTTGGCTCTTTAGCATCTCTGGAAATCAAGTCAATTTTTCCAGCGGCTAAATGCTGATTTATTTTTCTAACTGTGGACATCCTAGAAGCAGTTTTAAATAGGCTGAAGAATAACTTACAAAAAATAGTTTTTAGAAAACTAAAGCAAAGATTTGATGAAATTTGCATATTTCATTTCAATGTAGCTACCCTTTCCCTATCTAAACTATGCAGGTGGGTGTCTGAGAGCTCTATAATACTTGGATGGAATTAGTTCATCTGCCCTTGAACTTAGCATCTAGATACATATTTTCAGCCTTTGCACATTTTGGTGTTTAGAAATCTGCTAAGGATCCAAGGATTTCAGGCAAGAGTTTGGTTCAGTGGTTGTGAATGCCTTCTTACAGAAGCAGGGTGAAAGAGGAAAGATTGGTGGCAGAGCTGCTGTTACTCATTCTGCTGTGAATTAAAACACCAGAAAGGAGCTGTAGGCTCCCTGAATTTTTAAGGCAGTTTACTTTAGAAAGGCACTGGACAAGGCTCAGAAATGATCCAGAGCACCAGGATTCCCTATTACCAGGATTATGTTCTTAACGCCATGCCCCCTGTTGCTTACTGTTGCTCTGGCCTGATGGCTCCCTTAGTCCTGGATACTCTTGGCCATATTTGAAAGAAATAGTTGATGTTTGCTTTCACCACTAAAATATTACCTATCTTTGCTGTTTCACAGATGTTTTCTATTTGTTACTTTACTGAAAACTTTTGAAACAACCTCATGCACCTCCCTTCTTCTCTTTTCAAAGTCTAAATTTGGGCTGCTAAATTAATGTACCTTATGCAGCAGGATTGGTAGAGGATTGGTAGAAGACCTAAAAGCCTTCAACTTATTCCAGGGGAAGAGAAGAGGTTGAGTAGCTTTGGAAACCAGAAGTCTCAAAATTCACATTGCAGCTAGATTTAATTTATATGCTATTAAACGTCCTGCTCCTGATCTTGCTTTTTTCTTCCCCTGGTCTAGCCAGATATATGGCTCAAATGTGTACAAAGCACAAGTAATTATGCAGTAATTAGAAAGAATTAGGAGCTCCTCTTCCTTTCCTCATTGGAAAACTTTGAAATGAAAACTCACGAGTTGTTTCCACCTGTAGGGTCAGGAGCTGCAAACCTGAATGTGAGCAGAATAGAATCTGTTTAATTTTGATCTGTTTTTCACTTATCAGATGCAAGAGTCTTGTCATGAGTTTGTTCATATACATGTTTTATTAGCAAATAATTCTCTGTCTCAGTTGTTTACATTCCTATGTGGCCTGTTTTGTCACAAAATAAGCAACCTTTGCCAAATGTACTTCCTGGAATTTCATAATTTCACTCTGATTTCTTTCCCCTCGTATGTCGAAATAATTTTTTTCCTTCAATTTAAAAAACAGAAACCAAAGAGATGAGCTAAGTTTAAAAGGGCTTGTTGGCATCAACATCTACATATTTTGAGGTTATCATGAAACTGAAACAACATGAGATTAGCTAGAGTTTGTTGCATTATTGACCACTATATTTAGACAAGAGTGAAGGAAGCGTCTCTCCTCAGTATTGTGTGGACTTCACCTGCAGAATCCATTACCACAGGAAATAGTTCCAGTCAAATATTATGGCTAAACTTTAAAAAGGATGTGTATAAGTATTGTCTAAAAATAACATCTGTTGTGACAAATTTTAAAAGAAGAGTACTTCAGTAGACTGATCTCATTAAAAAAAAACATTGCAAATGACATTTTGCAGCCCAAGAGGACTGTGGATTTGTTTTGCTTGCTGCTTTTTGCAGTGCAGGACTGTCCAACCTTGGGGGAAATATTCAGAATCCCAGGACAGCTGAGGAGGAAATGCCCCTTGGCAGTTATCCAGTCCAAATCCCTGCTTGCCCAGAGCAGGCTGCCACAGACTGTATACAGCTGGGTTTTGAACACCTCTGAGACTGGAGTCTTTACGACCTCTCTGGGCAACCTAGAGCAATGCTTGACTACTCTCACTAAAAAAAGGGAGTTTCTTATTTTGAATGAAATTTCCTGTGTTTCTGTTTGTACCCATTGTTTCTTGTCCTGTCAGTGGATACCACAGAGAAAGGCCTGGCTCCAACTCTTTTACATGCCCACCGGGTGTCCATACACATTGATAGGGTACTGCTGTGCAGGCCTCCAGTCACCTGGGCTTGATTTCCTGGTCATGGGAATGACAACTCTTGAGCACAGAGGAAGTGATTCTTGAAATTATTAACTGGTCTATTAGATGGTTCTTTTCAGGGTTGAATCCTGTGTGATTCTTTTAAGCAGGTCGCTAAAAAAGCTAAGATATGCTGTCCTGGACTCCAGGGTGGTAATCCTGCTTTTTTATTTACAGTTTCCCCTCTGGAAGCTAAATTCTGCTGTCTGATGGTCATTGCAGCCAAGGCTTCCTCAAGATTAACAGTCGCAGTTCTTTCTTGTTTGTATGAAGCACAACAGAACAGCTTTCCTCACCAAGTCTTCAAACACTTGGTTAGAATTTTATCATCAATGCACTCCAGAAACTTCCTGCATTGTTTGTGTTCACTGTGCTGACCTTTCAACAGGATCCCCCTTGCAGGATCTGTGAGTGTGAGATTGCTTCCATTTGTCTGAAGAAGGCCTCATCTACTTCTTTCCTCCTGCCCAGGTTGTAGTAGATGCCCACCATGACCTCACTTGTGCACTAGTCTTGAGCCATGAGCTGTCATTGGCTCATTACCCAGCCCTAGGCAGAGCTCCATGCATTTCTGCTTTCATGTCACTGACAACCCTGCTCACCATCCATTCTCCATTGCCTCCTGAAGTCCCTGTATCAATCCTGGGCAGTGGGCCAGCCACGTAAGCTACCCCCCTCCTTATTCCTGATATGATTGCAGCCTTGTGGTGATTCACAAATTTCAAATTCCTCCTATTTTTGTCCCTTTTCTGTATGAATTAGTATATAGGGACTTCACATTAGCACCCAAAAGTGATGATTTTGCAGAAAAAGTGTGAGATCTTCCCCATCTCTATCAAAAGTTCTTTATTTGTCTGTTCGCACTGGGATGGGCTCCCTTTGCTCTGGTTTTGTTGATTATGAGATATCTTCTGGCCACATTGGCTGGCACCATTTGGTTGCCAACCCTGTCCACCATTTCTGCACTTGATTGTGGGTTATCATCTTCATCCCTTTCAATCCCAATTTAAATGTCTCATCAGTTTGGCCAGTTTGTTGGCAAAAATGCTTTGCCTCACTTGGCCAGGTGTATCCTGTCTCTTCCTATCAGGCCTCAGCCTTTAAAGAATCATAAAATTGGAATACTCATAAAAATTGAATTTTTATGTTGCCAATAATAGCTGTGAAATGAGATACTGTTCCACAGGATCTATTAATTGCTCCTAATTTTTTTCCTCCTCGCTTAGTAGTATCAAGGAGACATCATAGGCCACTTCCATGATTCTTGGATTTTTCTTAAAAAAATAAAAAACTTTTCCAGGAAAACAACATACCATACCAGCCACAGTTTAAAAGATTCACACTGGAATATGAGGAGAAAATAGGTCAAGTAGTTTGAAAGAAACTGGATTGTTATACATCTTCAGACCCCAGTACTGATGGCTCCTGGAAGACAGGGACGGAGAGGGACAGCATAGACATGAGCTACAGAATCTATAGGAAGAGTGTCTTTGGAATAAGTTTCTACAAACACCGTACCTGTGGGCATGTTAGGCCACCAGCTAATTTTCCATGCTGACAGTTTGGAAATACAGGAAGGTAGTAGCATGAATGGCTTTATACCATGCCTCTGTGTGATCCTAGTCTTTTCTCTTAGACAATCCCAGCTGGAAACAATGACTCTGAGATTCCTTGAAAAGGGTCAGTGGAGGACACAGAGGAAAGGGAAACTTGGAAGGAATATATAGCCAAAGACATTATCACATTCAAAGAGGCTTAATAATCAGTGTGGATGAAGCCATAGGAAATAATTTCATTGACTTTATGCCTACAGAATAGGCTTTTCAGGGCTTCCTTATTTGAATTTCGCTCAACCCATTTAAATTTTTGATAAGAAACAGAAAGCAGTTATGTTTTAAAAACACTTTAAAGTGTAAGATTTTTTAGCCTGTCAGAAAGATTTTGCATTTCACGTTGTAATCCCTGAACATAAGGGGAGTTTTTGTTAAAAATACTTTGTTTATTTGAACATAAGGTTGTGCAAAAATTTGACATAAAAATGACTTTACAGATCCCTGTTTACTAGTAAAGCTTTTCTGTTGTTTCTAGTGTGTATTTTTTGAAAGTTCCAGCTTTCTGTCTCCTACACTGTCCTGTGTGCTCAAAACACAATTTTCTGTTGACTTCTGCCATCAGGCCTGGTGATAATCTTTACAATTATGTGTAGAAAATAGAGACTCTTAACTGTTATGAAAATTTTCTCTTTTTGCACTATCGTATAAAGTCCAGGTGTTATTTATAACGTGGCATTCTTCCAAAGGCAGCTTGGGGAAAGAAATGCATTCCCTGTTAGTCCTCAACCTGCTTGCTTGGGACCTTCATTATTTGCTTCTTCCTTGGGAAAATATTTAAAGCCAGAATAAGGGTAAATTTATCATTAGTAACAATGAACTTGCATTCTCTGAGATCATGAAACCATGGAGAGATTTTTGAACAAGAGACAGAATCCTCATCCTGCAGTAATTGTGTGTGGTTTTGACCACTTCTTCTTGGGTCCTTTTTTTGTTTTTACAAAAACGATATCCGGCCCCAAATAAATGTTTGCATGAGCCAAATGCTTTGTAGATGGTCAAAGAGCACAGAGTAATAAAGTAAAATAATTGGCTACAATCATTTTGAAAAAGAGTCTAGGTATCAGATAGATGTAAATCCAAGCTGTGGTAATCCAGTAAAAATTACGTTAACATAAATATAAAATTGCTCTTTGGACCCACTGCCAGGTCAGAGGAATGCTTACCCTGCTGATTTAGCCATCTGTGGAGAAGCCTGGTCAATACTGACATATGGGAATACAGCTGGCATACAACACCTAGGCTTGACTTTGTATTTTCTGGCACTCTGAGGCATGGCAGAGCCAGAGTTAGTCCAGGACATCAAGAACAGATTTATTCAACAAGAAGAAAACACTAGAGTGAATCTCTTTAGAGCAATTTAAGTGGTTTGACCTTAATTGATCCTAGACCATCCTGGAAACTTTGAGAATCTTTCCTGGTCTCTGCCTGCCACCCCAGAAGGTTTTCTGCAGATCATATGTCTATGCTGGTCTCATGAGGATGTCTCAGATAAGTTTAGCATGTCAACAGTGGTATTTACTGCTTGTGGTAGGGCAACTGAGTTCCTCCTTAATGGCATGACATCCAGCTAAACCTGCTGTCAGAGAAAATTCAGTTCCTGAACTGCCTAAGCCTCATTTAAAACTATCTAGTTTTTATGACTGTTCTAGAGCTTATTCTGTGGTCCTGGTGGCTCATATAATAGAAGGGAACATACACTTAAGTTGTCCTGATGAACTTGGAATAATTTTCACCTCAGAAAGTTCTTCTTTTTTTTTTTTTTTTTTTTTTTTTTTTTTAAATCTTGAAAGAAAAAGCTTTCAGGTCAGTTTTCGACCGCTACCATGAACAATTCAATTTTCAACCAGATGTTTACACCCTTCTCAATGTGACCATAAATGTAGTCAAGAAGGTGAGCTTTTTGCATAGTCTTTTTGGAGATGGTCCAAATTTCAGAGAATCCCAGGAATGTTTTCTGACTCACATTGACACTTACTGTCTTGAGCATGGCTGGCCACAGCCGTGCAGTTTTACCAATTCCTTTCACGTTAATGTTAACAAACTGCTAATTCGCTCTAGAGCCCATTAGTCTTTTTCACATCTCAAGACAGTTTTCAGAGCCAACGTTTTGTTTTCTGTCTTCTCTAGTACTAAAGGTTCATGTCGTGCACATTGCTGACAGGGTAAGGACTGGGTTAGTTCTTTACAAAAACTGCAGGAGGAACAATCTGAGACATAAAAAATAGACATAAAAAATCAGCACTCAGAAAGCTTTTCCTAACTAATTTTACAGGTATTAAATGAAACTATCTGGAGTCTTAGCACAGTAAAGTTAGTGATATTCAAAAGATTTTTCTTTCTAGAACAATAATCTATAGTGTGGCAATAAATGTAATTAAGCCCTTCCTCAAAGTTCCTTTTAATTGCTGGCCTGTACCACTCCAAGAAGTAGTTTCATCCATTTAATGTAACAGTTAAGTTAAGATTGAATATATATATATATATATATATATATATATAAATATATATATATATAAAAACAAACTGAAATTATATAACACTTAATATTTAAGGGGTTATTTTTTTAGACTATTATAGCAGAATTCTGGGAACTTTTGGTCTACCTACCTCATTGCAAAGGCAACAGTAATGGCATTTGTATATTTAGATTTCACATGGCTCAGGAACACTGTATGCTCAATGGCTGGCCACAGTAATTGATATAGTCCTGTAGTAGACTATATTTTGGAACAGGTTTGGTACTTGCTATGAATTTTTGACAAAAAATTGACTTCTTTCTGCACTGACATTTAAGTGGCTTTTTGGCATGGATATAAGCATTGCTTATTCAGAAGCAGGTCTCTGGCTTTAAAAGGAAACCTCAGATATTTTTATAATTGTTAAACTTGTATTTGTAAACATATATTGATATTTTGTCCTGCAGATACTCTGCTTTGCTAAAAGGCCAGTGTCACTTGTACAGAGTGCTCACAGCTATACCAGCACTTACCCATGGGATTTATAGGCATTGCTGTGTGACATATGAGCTTTTGAGGGATAAAAATATTGCAAATTGTCCTGTCCTATAATCTTGATAAGACCCAAACTGAGAGAATTTATTTACCTTTAAATGTATAACAGATTAAAAAGTCTGGCAGTGACCATAAAACTGATAAAGTATCATAAAATAGCATCTTGTGCCATAAAAAATATGTCAAAGAGCAAATTAAAGCATATTTAAAGTCGTGTACTTAGTCACTGGTAAGAGATTTTCATGAACTTGTAATTTTTATGTACATGTCTTTTGGTGAACTTGATACGACAAGGGAATAAATATATCCAAAATTTTGATGGAGAGAGAAACCAGTGAAGGTATTCCTGCTATTTATTTTCAAGCAGATGTTCTGTCCTGTTTCTAATATTTCCTTGTTTTGTATGTGAACTGTGTGCTTGTACCTAGGTAAGTCAGTCTTATCCAACACTCCTCAGGTGACCCCAAATGGAGACTTGCAGTAGTAGTGTTCATCTGGCCTAAGAAAGGTGCTTCCATATTTCAAACTTTGCTGCCAGAAGCATAAGGGCACTTTCAGCTATCTTTTTTTTTTTTTTTTCATTCTCTGGCCTTGCTAGTAGGTGTACCTCTTTAACCACATATAAACCTTGTTACTGAGAATGAAGATCCCTTCTGAGAATATTAACTGAATGTTAAAAAATGCCAGTTGGTGGAGAAAGATAAGCTAGAGTTTACTGAATGTTAGGGATCAGTCTTTTTGTAGTACTGGACTTCTATGAGACATGAAAATTTTGACTAAGGTCATATATTTTGATCTCAGCATGTGAAACTGGAGGAATGAAATTTCTGTGGTTTGAAGACTACATTCCCTGACTGAATTCTGTTTTAACCCATAGATACCAAGCTTTCAAGCTGTAATCTTTGTACTACCCAACTTAACAAAATATATTGTTCTATCTCATCTACAAAAATTTTGCAAGTTCTGTATTTTCATGTACTTTATTTTTAGTTTAAAAAATGTTTTCCTAGACCACACAACTATGATGTATACACAAATGAAACCTTTATAAATGCAGTATTCTTCATCATTGATAACTCAGTTTTACAATGATGTTGGAAATGCCACATCTATTTTTTTCTGTAAAGCTAGTCTCAGTACTGAATGTAGAAATGAACACAGGAGGAAAATCTGTAACTATAGTGGTTCACAATGCTCTAGAGAAGAAAAAGCACAGTGAGGAAAAAGGAAGAAAAACAGGGAAAAGAACAAAATAAGAGTGAGAGGAGAGGGAGACAGAGGCACTCTCCAGGCAAACAGCTTGTGCTCAAGCACAACCTGTCCCCATTGTTAGGTGACAATTGCAGCACAAATGATAAATAACTGCCATCTAAATCATACAAAATCTGTCTTTAATCTGTCCAAATATCTCAGTTACATCTGTGGGACATTTACGGTAAGCTTAGGCTACTCTATAGGTCAGAATTTATATTCCAGCTCATGTAATGCAGTTCTTTCCCGAAGTTGTTTTGATATACCCACTGTGGTAAGAAACACGGAAGGCTATATTTGGATTGGTTAGAAATTTACAGCTTCTCTCTCAGCTAGTCTTTGAGTAATGTGAAAATTTCCATCTGCTCCAAATCCAGGCTGTAATGTACTTATGTTTGCTTCAAAAATAGAAGGATAATAAGTGCAAATAGTACATTTGCCCACAAGTAGCAAGAAGTAGCTTGCATTATTCTTTTTCATGTGTTCAAATTAATTTAAATCTCACACAATCAGAATGAGCAGCCAGTGATGTACCTGACTTTTGTACCTTCATTGAAAAAACACAATATCACTGTGTAACTGTGAGGGACAGGACTAATTATGGGAATGTTTTTAGACTTCCTGCTATGCTATATAGGCTGTCTGCAGATATAGGCTGACTACTCTTGATGGATTGACAAAGGCAGCAGAAATTATAATTTCCTAAAAATAAAAGGTAATTAGTAGCCAAAGAAAAATTAGAATGTACACCTGTTATTAGCAATGGGTATGCAAAGCATCAGAATTTACTGAAGAAAAAAACATCCCAAATAGTCTAGATTAAACTGACATGAAGATACCCTCTTCAAAATAAGTGCTAGGCTAAATGATACATTTGCCATGTCTTATCTTGAAATTTTCTGCAATTTCTCTATTCCTTCAAAAGCCTGAAATAAATTTTTTTCAGGAGACGATTACAAATTGTTCTGCCATTCTGTGTTGATACTTTATCAATGGAAAGAGATAGACAGTCTCATTTTCTTTCTTTCTCTCTTTCCCTCAGAAATTGGAAAGAAAAGTAAAACAAGACAAAGTTGAGCAAGAAAAAGCAATGAAAAGGAAACCTTTAAACAAAACACAAAATGGATTTTTTTTCTTAACAATTTTCTAAATCTGTCAAAAAAGAGAGGATTTCCCCCCTTTCTTCTATTGGAGTAGTTTTTAAAGTCAACCCATGCAGGTTATAAATCTATCACAGTAAAAGGCTGAATACACAAACATATTCAGCCTAATGGTACAAAGATAAAGATGTCACTATCAACAGATGATAGCATCAAGATGAAGAAACAATTATTATGTGCAAGCTGAAATTCTCACTAAACATGAAATGGTGTATAAATGGAGCATAATAATTGCAGAGTGAGTCGCAGTGATCCCAGATGCTACAAATGCATCTGGGAGGGTGGCTATCAAAAATAATATTGTATGCTATTATTCCTAATTACTCAAATTGCTTGTCTGGCAGATTTTCAGATTTTCAGGCCTCAGCTGGTGCTGAATATGATGCAATGGTTCTGCATATTCTTCCATGTGAAGATCTTCCTGTTATTAATATTCCCTTACACAGCTGAGGAAGTGCCATCTTACACAGGTAAACTTCTAACACTAGAGTTATACCTGGAAACCCAGCATCTTACCAGGTTTTGGAGGGAATAAAATAAAGAAATGCTGGTGTATGACCACTTTTTGACTCTGAAATTTGTGTTCTGTATTTAATTGCCACAAAGTCTATTGACTAAGTACATGATTTTAGCTACTCCCTCCTTTATCAGACCGTTTTTCTTATAAATAAATTCTTTTTTAAATTTATCACCTCAGATATTGCAGACCTAGAGATATATGACACCAACAGTGTACTGGTTTTCATGCTTCTGAGAGGACTCCAGGCATAACTCTCAGGCTTTTGTGCAAAAGTGCATTTATAATTTTGGAAAGTTTTGACTGCTCAGCCTCTAGCTTAAAATCCCCTTAAGATATCAAAATTCTTCTTTCATATGGAAATAATTTAAGCTTGCCCACCTCCTTCTTTACTGCATTGGCTTAATCTACTCAGCTACAGAAAGCTGCCAAGTCCAGTTATGAATCTTGGTCTCTACATGTGCTTCTTGCCAAATATCAGCAGAAGACAAACCACACAATGGACCATGAACATTTGCTAAGAGGTGTCCGAATGCATCAGCTAACATAGGGCCTATTCCATCTCACACACACTTTAAGTCCCAGTATTTTTTGCAAAATTAATATTATTCTCATTAGCTGCTGACTTCTCCATTGACACAGCTAGTCACAGGAAAAAGGATAAAATTTTCCAAATAAAACTAAAAAATTAACTGCCATCCACTTTTTTTTTCCCTAATCTCTTGCTCTGCCCTAAACCACAAAGCTCCTGCCTTGTATGTTTTGCAGTCCTTGAAGGAATGCCCACTTTTATGAACATAAGGGCAAAAGTTTTATTTAAAGGAAAGGATGATACAGGAATGATTAGATATTATTAAGTTTCAGTTAACACAGAGAAATGGCAATCTCAGTGGCAGGCAGAGAGTCAGGTAGAAGAGAAGAAAATGGATATGGGATTTATCTTGATGAAACAGAGATGTTGGAAAAGAATAACTAAAGATGAAAGGAAAATAAAGCCAAAAGTATTTAGTAGCAAAGATTGGAATGATGTCTTGATCCAGTAGCTGTTATTAGGTGGGAGGTTTTTTTTCAGTGGCAGGTTTGTTTTGGTTGTTTTTTGTTGGTGTTTTTTTGGTTTTTTTGAATATGACACCTGATTTTGCATTCAATAGGGATGTAAGTTTACCTCCTAACTCAGATGTGAGAAAAATAGTGACTTTCTGCTGAGAAGAAGTAAATGAAGAGGTTTAAACAGAAGCTGGAACTGGAGTAGCTTCTAAGGGAAGATTTTAGTAAGCATTCTATGAATCACATCAGACTTGTTGACAATGACTGGCTTATTATGTAGCTGCTGAAAGAAATGCAGCTTTTTGCAGAAGACAAAGGAAGACACAGATAGGGAGTGATTTTGGAAAACATGAATGATTTTTCAGACAGCAGGGAGGCTGTATAAAGTAATGAAACAGAATCCGTGATAACCTGCAGGAGAAGATGTTGATGCAGCAAAAAGGAACAAATAATAAGAGCTAGTATAAGTTCAAGCAGAGAGGAGAAAGACATGGACATGGGCAAGCACAAAGTGTAAAGATGATGAGGAGAGGAAACAGGAGAGGACATAAAAATGTCACTGAAACTGTAAAATGATCAGGACTAGGGAAGGTGGTTCATTGCCAGGAAAGAGAAGGAGATAATTTTTGAAGGAATTTGGTTTTCACGGTATATTTGAAACAGTTAGGTAGGTTAGAGAATGTAAGCAAAGAAATATGCAAATGTTTTCCTGAATGCAGAAGCCCATGCAGGACATTTGGACAAAGGATAAAAGTGCAGAGGAAAAAGAGAAAGTATTAGACAAAACATTTTGCAATGCTGAGGAATATGAAGGTTTTTCAGAGTGTTTAGTAGAAATGGCTCAAAGCCTAATGGAATGTGTGATGCCTAACAAATGGAGATAAATTATCTTGTGCTGGATACCATGCTGCCACAGCTGGACCCTTATTAATATAAAATATAGGTACATTTTTTTGGTTCTTTGTTACATAGCACTGATGGAGATGCACAGTGTAGGAGGAAAGGAGAGACAAAGTTGTGAGAATGCACACAAATGAGTTAAAAGTAGAATATCTGTATACTAGCTTGTGTTACTGAAGGCTATTCATACTGAGCAAAGAAAAAAAAAAGATGGGTGGTGGAACATCCATAATCTATTCCACTCAAACAGAATGCCCTAATCTGGCCACTCTCAGGGTTCTTTAAAAAGGGTCAGACCACAGTTTTTGGGAGGAAACCCATCAAGGGGACCCAAGCAAAACACAGCACCAACTGGACAGGATTACTGCCTTTCAGGGGCACATGGCTTGTTGTGGGCTCTGGGGATAGACAGTTGTGGGACCGGGTAAACTTACTATTAGACCTTTTATGGGATTGTGGGAAGGTGGAAAACTTACAGATATTTAAGGGAAGGACCAAAGGAAAAGAGAATTTCAGAATGGGTTCAAGACGAACAAGCATCTATCCTATCCTTTTACTTAAATCCTACTTCTAAACTTATTCCACATGAATGGAATGCTTTCTTGTCTCTGAAATATTCTCTAAGTGATGTACAGGCTCTAAAAAATATCAGGTTGCACTGGGTGGTAGATAGATATAGCTATATATATATTTTTATGTGCATTTATATTTTAATATTCACATTTATATTTATATTAATTTTTATAGATTCTCTTCATCTGGGTCCTGAATGTTCATTTGAAAGCCATTTTGCTTCTTTCAATTTGTAAATGGTGTCTTGGTGTCATTCTTGGAGACTCTCTAACTGTAAATAACTTTGTATAAACAAGGAGATGTTAGCAAGGGACTGGTTTGTTTTCCTGGCATGTCTCCAAAAATCAGTGATTTAGAGTCAGTGCTAGAAGACTTGGCCTGAATAGAAGCTAATGGGATACAATAGAGTTTTGAACTTCTATTCATTTTTATGAAATGATGTTTTCAACATCTGGAACATTTCTAAACTCTCAGTCACATTATAATGCGCAAAGCATTTGAACATCATAAAATTGCCCCTTAACACTTTGATTAATTGCTGCTTGTCTTGAATCTGCTTGCACCAAAGTATAACTGGATTTAAGTGTTGAGAAAAGCACTGCTTTGGTTTAATAGTTGTGTTTCTTTAGCTGTGTGTGCCGTGGAATCCCTATACTTAAAGGGACTGTTAAATGTCAATTTGTGTGGTATTGGAGAACAATACTTGAAATATTTTTTATATGTCAGGGATTGGAATGGATTAATACTTGTATTATTTTTGTTTCAAGGATGTGTCAGAATAAAGCAATATTACACCCTGCTGTTTTACTAAAGTGACTGAACTAAATTCGGTCAAATTTAACAGGGTTCCTTGGAAGATTGTGCAGAATGTGTGTGAATTGAATAACAATAAGTTCAGTCTTGCTGCCTGACCAACAAGCCCAGTGTATCCTACAACCCTCACTGCAGCATGTCACAAGTGTCTGTAGTGATGAAGTTCCTTATTTACAAATCCTGCCTTACTCAGATATTCCATAGCCTCAGATATACTCAGGTATTGCATAGCATTTTAGGTAAGGTTTTCTGCCACCCCTTCTAATCTTTGCAGGAAACAGGGGTAATAAAAGCTGTAACTAAGGTAGATTGGTATATTCTGAATTCCTCGAGTTAGCTGATTAAAATGGCACCATAATTATGGAAGCTGGAATTTTCCATATTCGCTTTTCATTTCAGGCTAAATTTTTTGTAAACCTAGAAAATCCATTTTTGCCACTTCTGTGAAGATGAAAAAGGGAGCACAGTAGAGTATTTTAATACCATTTAAAATAATTTCCAACTTTTTCTAGAAGGGGCTTATGCTGTTGGATTCTGCAAAAGTGAAGTTTGGACTATTCAGCTCAGGATTCACTCTTTGGTTGTTAATAAATCTGCATACATCAAAGGGTTTGTAACCCAGGGAAATCTTAGAACATTTAATTAAGGACATCAGAAAGTATGGGTCAGATATTTGCTGAAGGATATAATTAGGCAAATTCCAAAAAGTTGTCTGGAACACTCAGAAATAGAAAGAGCCAAGTTCTTTGTCAGCATGGACAGACAGTTCATACTTTCAATGCTAGAAAATAATAACTTTGCTTCAAGAAGAGTTACTTTGGTATGAAACTTAAATCATGAATGTTCAAGCTGTCTTTTATATGTGTTTATATGAAATGTGACCATATCAGAAAAAAAATCTCAGATATTACAGTAATCTTTGTTGAGATCAGTCCATACAAATAAAAGTTGTAATCTTAAAAAAGCTATGAGATCTTCCAGCCAGAGAAATAACATTTATCTAGAAACTCCTTCAGAAAATATAGTAAATGTACTATTTCAAAAGTATTGAAGGTACTATTACAACTCTACTCTCTAAACAAATAATTACTACATGAGTAAAACATATGCAGATAACGATTCCTAGAGATCTTTTTCACTTAAAATTTGTGATTTCATACTTTACCAAGGAAGATTTATAGAATATTGCATCTTAAATACCTTTAACCGGAAGGAGAATGACCATATTATTATAATGTATTCATCAGTGTATATATTTATGGTGGAATCTATACACAATCCATATTTACTGTAAGTAAAAGCTGGTCGTGAGAAGACTTGTGAAGTATTTATTGATCTTCATCTCCTGTGTAAGTATATCATAAGTGCTCTTATGGCTCACAGAACAGGTAGATGTTCCTGTGTCATCCATTAGTCATAATACACACAGCAGTAGAGCAACAGGAACCTGACATTTAGAGGAGAGATACCTTTGGTGGAACTGCATAGGAAATGCAGCTGATTCCTTGCGAAGGCTAAGTTCAGGCTAAGTTGAGTTTTCAAGTTGGTGTGGAAATTGCAGTAATATTGGTTGCAGAAATGTAGGTTTATATCCTGAAAAAATGGCTAAAAATTTCTTATTTAGGTACTTTTCCTCAATTTCATGTTCCATTTTTCCTGAAATGCTAGTACCAGTAAAATTCAAGCATATACATAGTTTTTTGTGTCGGGGGATGATGCATCTTATTACCCTGTCAGAATACCAATTAGTTTGCTGATTCAGCTCATCATGAAGCCACTGAAAAGCAGAATCAGTGCAAGAAATGTAGCAGGAATTAGGCCACCCCATTTTGGCAACAGCTGCTCCTTATGTCAGTATAGAGTGATCACAAACCTATAACCAGAGTTAGGTTTAGAGCAAGGATTTTGTTTCACTCACCCAGTCTATCAATGGCAGAACGACAGAATAATGCACCCACTTGCAATAACTCCTGTGGAACACTGCATGAGCCCTTGACAGTATTTAATATTGCTCTAAAAGATTCCTCTTTGAATCAAATGTTTACAGGTGGCAACATTTAAATTCTACTCTAGTTTTCACAGTGATAAACAAAAGGTGGAGAGGGCAACCCATGTGCATTTTAAATGTAGAGGAACACACAGGTTAGTTTTAAGCCAGCTCATGATATTGATTTTTAGGACCACCTAGTAGTGGCTGAATGCTTGAAAGAGACATTACTGTTAAGAACAGGGGGAGCCTTGGAGTCATTGAGAACACAGCAGGAAGAAAATTGTTTTTTGCAAGGCTGAACAGGGCCTTGTTGAATCTGCAAGACTGCTGGTACTACTGTTGATGGATAAGAAGCAATGAATTCAGATGTGAGTGTCAGGGTCCAGCCTATGATGACAAAGGTGATAATAAGTAAACAAAACCATTTTTTTGCTTGTGTAGAAAGTACATTTGCTTTTTGAGAGACAGTAAATATGGGGCATTTGTGGTGACGTTTACTGTCTGAACTTATAAGACCCTACAGACTGGCATCTCTGGATGTTTGGTAATAACACAATAACTTTGGAACGCCACATTTATCCACTTCTGTAGAATGTTCTTGTGTCAATGGGCAGAAACCTAGGGGTTTGGGTAGAAATCAGAATGTTAAAGAATGAAAAGTGAGACATGCAGAGTCCCTGGCATTTGATTAGTTGACAGAGCAGCTCTTCAATTGTCTATAGACGAAAGTCATACTCTCAGAAGACTACTATCACATTCCAGCAAAACAATGTCCCTTGTTTTAGCTGTTCACTGTGGCTTTTCAAGTATATAGTGGAAGGGAAAAAAAATTCAAAGAAAATACAATTGTGAATAGTAGATGGAGTGGGGATGTCTCAGAGACCTGAGAAAAAGAGGTATGGGGGTGCTCTAAGGAGGGAGTAGGCCCTGGAAGAGGGTGCTGAGGAGAGGAGGGTGGGAGGGTTTGGGATTGGATCTGGAGAGAGCAGGACCTGGGATGAGAGGGGAGAGTGAGCACTGGGGGAAAGCAGGACTGGGGAATTAAACATTGTGGTCTAGGCATGGGTGTAGCTGCAATCAGGGAAGGGCCTGGCAGGAGGAACACACACAGATCACAGTGTTGCAGAAATGGTTTGAAGGCACCACAGTGGCTCCAAAGTCCCTGCTCAAGCAGGATGATCCCAGAGCACATTGCACAGGATTATCAACAGGTTAACCTTGTGCCACAGCATAATACCAGATACGTTGTAATGAGCAATGCAGGCATCCCAGGGAGGTGCAAAGGAGTGCTCCTTATTGCCCCAAACCTGGCCTTTTTATTTAGTTAGCCAGTTTTCAGTTTACATGGGTTTAAGGCACAGCGAGGCCAGGTCAACCTTCCACCATCCACCACGACGTGGACATGATGTGGACGTGCGGCAGTCATGTCTGTCATGTCTGTCACATCTCTCATGTCTCTCATGTGTCCCCTACCCCTATTCGAGGCATGTCACTCTCCCATGGATCCCTTCCATTTAGCCCAAGTAACAGACTGGAGCCATGTTACAAGGCCTTCCCTTTATACAGCCTTACCTATGGATAACACAGATACACCAAGTAATGGAAGAAATGCCTGAATAAAAGTGGGTACTGGTAAAAAAAATCTTGAGGGAATAAGAACAATAAAGTGGATGTGCACAAATAATGGCATTGGATGGTAGAAACAACACTTTCACAACAGCAGGAGCTTCATCATACAAGAGAAGAATATGTGTATTTCCGCTTATTTCATAGTATCCTGTTATTTGACTGTTAAAGGTCTGAGCTGAAATCCATTTGGCATGTGACTGGTATATGTGTACACTGGATAAAGACTTCAAATATTAAGAAATTGGTCTTGCTAGTTCCTCATTGTTTATAGAAAAGAAGGTAAGAAAAAAAATATATACATCAGTTTTCAGCATTAGAATTACCTCTGTTTCAGCATATAAATCTTGTTTGACTTTATTGCATTTCTGTTCTGGAAAACTTATTAGTATCAGAGAGCTAAACTACAGAGTAAAAGAGAATAATTAGAAAACATTCAGAATATATAAATGCCACTTTCAATAGCATAGGACTAAGCAATTTCCTTTAAAGATCCCAGTTTGTCAAACACTGATATGAATTACATCCTATTGCATTAAGAACTAAAAGCGGCAACTGGCACAATATCTTTGGCTTCCACATTCATTCAGATGTAAATCTGAATTGAAGTGATAGCAGCAGAATTTTCCATGCAAGTAATTCGGGAAGAAACCCTCACAACTTCTCACTCAATCTGGCTGGATGTGATCCCATGCAGTTCGCACTGAAAGGACAAATAGTCACTCAAAGCCTGTGCCAGAGTTTCTAGTACTTCCAGGCAGTATTGGAATTAGATAAGAAATTCTGGATTTTATTTAAAACAAGGAATAAGCTTCAAGTGCCTATGTTTTGGAAGATAAGTTTGAAAAGTTTGAGTACCTGGCTTAGATTCACTTAGCACCAAATTGCAGACAACCTTGTTCCCTCATAGTAGAGGAATGTTAACTTAAAGATCCATATTTTACGGGGCAGAAGGGAAAAACTTTTTAAGTCAGAAGGCTCAGCAAATTCTAGTCCCCTGTAAACGTGTTTTACATAAGTAAATTATCAGGCCCAACTCCAGTGACCCTTCTGATGTCCCCCACAGGAACAGAAAGTTATTTGCAACATATTTACTTGTTGTATGATGGTGGTGCTGTCTCTTAGGGCATAAGGAATCTCAGAGATGGCAGGTTGGATAACAGATAGGGTCAGTGGGGTAGGATTCATCTCCTAAATTTGTCTTCCAGAAAGAAACCACAGTCTGATGATACTTTCACAGGACAACTTTACAAGAACTTTGATAACTTATTAGTCTAAGAAGGACTACATGGGCATCAAGCTAAGAAGAGAAGTTATTTGCCCTAACTTTCTGGGACAAATGAGAAGCTCTGACTCCTGGAAAAACCTGATGTCATGCATGGAGTCCCTAAAGTCTTAGCTATGTGACACTGAAGTCCCTGTGATGAAAGCATACATTATTAAGATAGACACATAGGTAAGGGGCTGATATATCTCATTCTTCTGGGATGAAAGGGCACGTGGCTCATGAAATGTTCAGCCCCTGAGCGAGGGGCTTCAGCTCAGTCTTCAGGAGTTTTCTGGCCTAGACATGCTTTGGTCTTTTGCCATTCTACAAGAAGCAATAATGTCAGCCACAATAATATTGAGGTTTTTCAAACAAAAGCTCTGTGGGCTAGAATTTGAAAATTTCTAATTTCTATAACACAGCATAATTTTTAAAACATTGAAATGCTTGCAGAAACCCAACTAAAGTTAATTTAAGTTGTCCCAATAACATTTTTGATTTGTTTCTTGTCATAATCAAAACAAGAAAAGGAAAGCATCCTCAATGAAAATATATTTTGGCTTGTTTAATTAAATGCTCCTCAACAAAAAGTTTATCTTTTTCTGTCTGGAAGTCCATTATAATAGTCATTCTGTGGTACACAAAAATAGTGAACATCCAGTGGGCAGGCCACACTGTAAAGAGTCAGAAGGTATTTATCATAAGCGAATTCCAATAATTCCAAATAATTCTCCAGTAAGAGATCATGAAATGTACATAGGAAAAAACATAGCCTGAGACGTATTGCAAACAAGAGCGGGGCCAGGACATTAACAGGCAATCTGCATTACTGCTGTTCCCTCAGGGGTTTTCTACAGATGGTTCATATTTCTGGAGTTGAAATGTAGGCTATGTGAATAGGAAAATTTCTTTTAAAATTTTGCCATTATGCCATTTGAGTTTTGGTTCTTCTTACATCTGTAGTCCTTAAGGGGTAGGCAATTAATTTGTTATTTTTACCACTACCTAATTTTGCAAAAGCTCTGCCTCTTAAAGCTCCACTTTCACTTTAGAGAAACATAATTTTGTTGTTAGGCCGCAGCAACACCCACACTCAGAAAATGTAAAGATAATGACAACTGGGTAAAGAATTAAAGAAATAAGCAAAGGATACCAAAAATTAAATGTAGAGAGCCTTAATATTTCCAAATAAACTGATGTATGCTTTAACGTGGGGCACTGCATGTGAGAAAACCCCATTTTGAGAAAACTAAATATGTTTGGAACTCCTCTACATTATATCACAGAAGAGCTTTTATTATCAAAAAATTTTACATGATGCAAAGTTCAATGTTTCTAAGGGATTTTGAATATTTACTCTTAAGGTAATAACAAACATGCATCAAGTAAATGTCTTAGGAAAGAAATACCTATAACAAAAATGAAAGAGAAATCCAATGTTTTTTGAGGTCAGTTGATTTATTTTTCTTTTTTTTTTTTTTTTTTTTTTTTTTTTTTTTTTTTTTTTTTTTGTGAAATGGTACATTATAAAAAACTCTTGCTGGACAGAAAGCTGTTCTGAATTTCTGGCAAAGCTCAAGCCCCATTTACTGCTGTGAAGTCAATCCTTCCTGTGGAGCACATGGTTTTCCAGATTAGTATTGCACAGTTACTGGCCCTTGAAGTCAGGTTTGGGCACGCTAACACTATTATTCATCCCATGTGGTGCTGATATGAAAAGAAATAAAGGTGAAATCTTTATGAGGGTGAAGTTTTAAATTGGCCAGTAAATGAATTTAGCGCACAAAAGTTGATAACATTTACTGGACCAAAGAAAGGCAAAATAAAGCTATGAAGCATTAATAGACCATCCTTAAAACTTTCTAGTTCTCTTAAGGGCTGAAACAAGAAACATCATTAAAAGGCCAGTGAAATGTGAGCAGTATGGTAGACTCATAAAAGAAAACATTGGTGATGCCATACCTCTACACGTTCACGTTCTCACAGGAAAACATTTCAGTGAAAGAGTAATTTAGCAACTTGAATCCTTGTGCTTTGTTGTTCAAAACTCACCCAAACCCTTTGAAAATGCATGAATATTTCTTTTCATCTGATGGTCATTCTACACAGTATTTCAGAAGAGACTGCTTATGACTTTATCTAGCAATGTTCTTGTTAAGATCCCATAAGGGAACAAGTTCCTTACTAAGGCCCGTAAACTACTAGGTTAATTTTCCCACTGGCATTTGCTGGGGCCTTGATTCAAAGCCACTGAACTTGATGCAAAACCTCACTTTGACTTCATAAACTTTGGATCAGGTTCACTGAGTAACGCATATGAGAGACTTTCTAAACTCTAAGAATCATCTTCTCTTTAAAAGAGCTTCCTTTTCAGGAAATATCACTTATTTTCAGTGAGTGTTGGGAGCTTTGGTAAGTACAGTTGGTATGTGACTAGTTAGCACCATGTGCCAAGGTTGAGATTTCTCTATGGAAAGATATATGTCTGTCTATCCTGCAGGGAGTATAGGGCAACGAGATGGCATCAGCCCTTTTGTTCAGGTATTGAAAGAGATTCTCATACTTCCTATATGCCAAGAGTCAAGTGTGAAGCCTGTCATGCAGTTTACTGTGGAAGAAATACCTTTTATGCTATGTTGACGAGAAGTAAAACATGCTCATTGATGCAGCAAGTACTGCCTTGAAAAAGACAGGCAGAAAAATTTAACTAAGCTATGTCCAAACTGCATGCAGAACAGATGATCCAATTCCAGCAGCATTGTATTTCCTGCACAGGGCTATTCCTGTTAGACTTGCTATTCTGGTTTGTTCTTCTCTTGATGCATAAGAAATAAATTTTGGTGAAATCCTTCTAAAGATAAGTACATTCAAAATTTCATTTTAGATGGCAGGTTTGTCAAAAATAGAACTTTTCCTCTTAAGTCCTTGTTTCAATTTGATATTTAGACAGTAGTGAAAAGTTTCAGAAATTCATTGCTGGAATAAAGGTTTTTTTGAAATAGTCCAATTTTTAAAACTGATGAAATTAACTTTTAAATGTAATTCCAGGATGCAGTCATCTAGGAAATAAATGCTCTGATGATGTGATAAACACCTTTGAGCTGTATCAGTTGTATTTGATTTACTTGAACTGAGACAATAAAGAGTTTTAAATTAAAAAAAATATAGGTAATTTTATTTAGACAGGCACGATTCTTCACAAAACAGTGTCTATTTAGCATGGAAAAGCCATGAGTTATTGTTTGCAAGATAATAATATTTTCTTTTGTTCCAAGCTCTAAACCGACAGCCTCTCTCTTCTGCCAGCTTAATACTGGTTACCTGCAGGTGAGTTCAAGCACTTAAAGAGAAGACTGTTAGAAAAATGTTGCTTTTCACCATTTCAGTGGAGAAGATGGGTGTTCTATCATCCTTCAACATAAACAATTATGACTTGACTGAGCAGTGTCCTATAAAGAGTAAAAGAAGGTCTGAGGAAAGGCAGAAATAAGTATGTTAGTGTAAAAAAAACCAAAAACCAACCCACAAAAAAAGAAGAAATACTATGCCAGATGTCACAATGTTTTGGCTTGTTTCACTACTTTGAGGTTGCTCTTATAACTTGACAGTGAGGAACTCTCTAGAGCTGTTCACATGCTGTGTGAAGGGTGGGAAGAGAAGGAAACAGAAAAGCAAGCTGTGGGAGTGCAGCTTTACTTTTGAGTACATGAAGAAGCAGTATTTCTGAATATCAGCACTTACACATCAGGATTGCAGCTCCACAGAGTACAAATGAAGAAATTTTGGACAGCAGTCTCCATATTGTCATGTGTTCTCCTCAGGGCAAGAATGTTTTCACTGTTGTATTTTGACAGCCAAACCAGATTTTCTGCAAAAGAACAGTTTGTAGACTTTTGCATTTTAATTGAGATAAAGCCAAAACCTATGTAATGTCCTTTTGTCTTCAGAAATACAATTTTGGGGACTGGTGTGAAATACAATTTTGGGGGACTGGTGTAATCCTGGATTCCCACATAAACTCCAAAGTCTGCATCAGATTAAGGTTTTTTATCTCCAGTATTCCTACAGACTGGTGGGCTGGTTCTTGCAAAAGAACAAGAAACAAGAAAAAATGAGGAACAAGGACAAGTACACATAGAACTGCTGACACTGCACTGCGAAGCTGCCCTCCTTTGAGCATGGCTTTGAACTCTGAAGGGCCTGGGCATTGCTCTGATGTCAGGCTCAGATATATATTGTTCTTTCAGGTGCAGTCCATCTCTATTTTGCAGCTAATTCATAGCTTTTGTGACATCTTGCATCATATACTCCATAATATATTTCAATTCCAATTTGACAACCAGCTTTAGGTAAGCACAGATAGGAAAAAATTCCTTTTGTGCCTATAAAAACATGATCAAGATCATAAAGAAGACCTCAAAAATCATCTCCCTGTATGAAGATATCTGATTTCATATAATTTTTTAACATTAAACCTATAATGCCATTTGTTCAGCAAAACTTACATGCTAAGCAGAAATACATGTGTTTTCCCTAGTGTGCTTAACTCAGCTGGTTCAGTGTGGAGATTTCTGGACTGTTCTGAAATTCTTGGATGTACTGCAGATCACTAAGATGCATGCTGAAAAGTTTATTGGTATTAAAATGCATTCTCGATGGATTTTTTTTTTAATGAGGGAAAAAGATTTCAGGAAAGAATACTCATGGGGAGAGAGAAAATGTCAAAAAATAACTCTGAAAAATGGTTTGATATCAGGTGCAGATTAAAGACCCTACATTTTTGTTTCCCAATGCAACCAGATTTCTTTTGTAATTAGAGACACTATTAAAAATTAGTAAGTAAATAGAATGCATACTAACAACCTCATTATATCTTTTTTATCAGAGGAGGGGATTGGGGCCTATGTTAATTATTCCATGACCAATCCAAGTAACAGAAGGACCACTTCAAATATTAAATTATTTTTAACTTTGTCACTTTTTATACATAGATAATTTTTAATTGTTGGGCAATAAGCTATATAACAAAAATGTCAAAGATTTTGTGATTTAAAACTCTGAAGTTTAAAAATTAAGTGTGAAATTCTTTGAAGATGCTTTAACTTGCATAGCTCAATAGGAGAACCATGTGCAAAAGGGAATCAAGAAAAAAAAGATGCCTGTTTCCATGTAGATTAATGGGGAACAGCAGGCTACTTATTAATTGCTCATCTCATCATGACATAGTGACTACTCCATGCTTCAGCAAGGGAATGAGCTAACAGATAAGTTGCTCTGTACTGAGCAGGCTCCTTAAGAGGTGCACAGTTATACTCGTATTCCACACCAAAAGCTCTGGAATCACCCCTAAAAATGCTAAGGAAGACAGATCATTCAAATACTACATAGACAGGAAGGGGATTGAAAGACATATAGCAATTATCAACCAGAGAAGAAGACACAGATCATTACTTCTGAATAGAAAATACCAGAAGCAGAGACAGATTCCTGCTGAGAAAGGTGTATTGGTCTGTTGTGAAACAAACCCAGACCAAGGCATGTCATAAAAGATGGCTGTGATTCTTCTCAGCCTCACCAGTCAAAAACTTGGATTTACAAGTGGAAAAATATAATTTTATGGGAAGAGAATCTCCAGTTGGATTATATGACATGATGGCTTATTCATGTCTTGCTTTCCTGATATACATCTCCTCTGGACAAATTCCAACCAGGAGTTCAGAGAAACCTCAGCCTATGAAACAGCATTAAGTTGGTGGAAGAAAAATAAGGGAAGAAAAGTCTGGAGCATTTGTTTTTACATCTCTGAAAGAAGCCATCCTATATCTGACCGCAGATGAGAATTGTAGTAACTAGAAACCCTTTGCTCTTACTTCTTAGAGGTGCCAACTACTGCAGCACATCTGGTGCTGATTATACATGCAGCTATGTTATATAGATAAAATAGTCCAGGAACTGCATTTTAGTTCTTCTGAGAGCAGGAAGGTTTGTCCCTCAGCTTTGTCGCTACATGTGCTAATTGCATCAGTAAACATGCATCTGCACACTTGACGCTCTGAAGATACAGCTTCTCACTCTGCTTGGTTGCTAAAATCACCACCAACAATTGTATGGGAGACACAGGCTCCTTGAACTTGGGTCTTGGCAAACAATGCAGTTCTTTGGTTCATTTTTAACTGGATAATTGATGCAGAACATCTCCTATTATAAATTCAGTCAAGTTTCACTCCACGAAACAGAAACAGTTTTTCAGGATGGATGGGCCATTTCTTACAGACAATGAGTACACTGAGAGCAAATTAAGCATATCTAATAGGAGAAGCGAATCTCTCAGAGTTTCAGAAGACTTTGGTCTCACTAAATAAGCAACTCTTCCCATGCCAGAACTAGCAGTATCACAACAAAAAGCTTCTTATGTTTTGTACAAGCCAAATGCCATCCATCCCAATATAATTACTACACCTGCTTTTATCTAGAATAGATGAATAAAAATCCTTTATTTGAATTCCTTCTCCAGTGCTTGTAGCTGCAGGTGGTGCTTACACACTAATTAGTCCTTTGGTAAACAGTCTTTTATAGCTATGCGATTCTTTTACGTGCACAGCATAATTTGTCTTTTAGAGTATGGGCAGCAGCAGTGACATGATCCATCAGAGAGAAATAGGTATTTGCTGAACTATTCTTCTTGAAGGCTTTGTTGGGCAAACAGGCTCAGGCTCAGACTCAGAGCAAAGCTAAGTAATGATGCCTTCTAATATGCCAGAGCAATAATCTGCTCAAGTATTTTGGAGAAGAGTCTGTTACAAATGAATTTCTGTATGGACTATGACAAACAGCATGTCTATTCAAATCCTAAATCCTTTACGCTGATTTCTGTGCGAGTAAAGGACAGAAGGCTGCCTTACCCAGATTTATAGTGCATATACTAAGCAAAAATAATTATTGGCTAAACACAAGGATGGCAAAGAATCACAAAGTGATAAGAGAGATGTACATACCTAATGCTACCATACAGCTTAATAACCTAAAAGAACCATATTAATCAGAATTTTAGTTCCATTACTTGTAAGAAAAACTTTTGCAATCCTCTTCACACATTGTTCTGTGTGAAAAGGATTCATGATAGCACCAGCTTCACATGAAAGGGATTTTAGGCTTTAATTTGTCATTAAAGCAGATAAATTTCCATACCTCACTAAGCAGATGCTTAAAAAATTATGCTTTTAAACTCTTAGGTTCACTCAGCTATTCAGTGACACTCCATTTTTGCATAATTTTGACACAGATCTTTACAGTAATTATTTTTCTTTTTTGCTAGAAAAGAGCTAAAGAAAAAACCAAAACCAAAATCAAATACCAAAAAAACCCCAGTGATCAAATTCAAAATGAAGAGCCAGAGGCAGGAGATGTAATAATTCAGGTTCTCAAAAACATCTTCTTTCAGTTCTACTCGGTACCCTGTTCTGGGAGAATCATGTCCAATGTGATTGAAGATAGGTATGGTGAAGAAAGTCTGGATTCTTACCAGTGCTCATCCAATATTTTTAAGAAAGCATTTAATCAAATGTCTTAAAAACATAAGAACCATGCCTTGCTTGGTTACATGCAATCTTTCTTCAATGAGGCAAGGGATTTATGACATAAATATTCTATGATTTTGGAATTAAAGCTTTCATTGTAAAATGACGAAGATGATTTAAGAGAGCACAGACAACCCACAAACTGGCTTTTCCTAACTTGATGTTTTTCCCAGTATTGTACAAAAGATGCCTAATAATTAAAACAATAAAAAAACCAAGACAACCTCCCCCCCCAACAAAATCCAAAAAAGTGTCCAGTCCCAAGGCAGTACAGTTGCAGTGGGTCTCATTGTAAAGTAGGACTTTGCCTAGAGCTAACTTAGGACAATTACTGTCTTTTCTCAGAGGTAATTCTTTGCAAACATTGGCTATACAAAGCACATATTGTAAACATAAGTTGTGGACTGTAAGCACAGATATGGGATTTTTTTATGTCTTCCTCCTTTTTCAGCACACTTGAGATATAAAGGCAGATGTCAGGAGCTCCATGCATTTAGTTAGTTTGCCTTTTTTGATGCCCCAAGTTATCTTGCATGGCATTCAGAGGCTGCCCCAGGTGTCCCACACATTCTGGTTCTTTGCCACCCTCCTGTAGATGTCATGGATAACCTATGGCACCAGGCATGTCTGTTGGCAGAACTTTGCAATGCTCTCTGGGTCTGGATATACACAGTAACTTGTTTTCATTTCAATGACATATTCACTGAATTTTCCATAGCAAATCATTATTATGCCATTTGTGACTTCCTGTATCTTTTTATAGAATGGCAAAAAGTCACAAAACAGTGAGAAAGAATGTTCAGACTGGTGAAGACATTGGTATTTGAGCTGAGGGAGACATCCAAAGCACGTATCTACTGTTAATTGTCTGTGCGACAAAGTCCAAACTGCTTTTCAACAGTAAGCTTCATTTCCCCTTTTATTTCATAAGAATGATAAACAGCTCCTTTCAGAAATGCTTTGAATGTAACTCATTAAGACATATAGAACCCTTTTAGAAAGAAGTCCATATGTAGTAAAATCTGAAAATATAGCAAATCAAAAAGTTGACGTATTTTTTCTTTAAAAGCACTGACAGATTTTACTCCAGGTAGCTGCAGTAGGTGGAGGAGAAAGGCGTACCAGCACGCTGAGGATTTGGTAGATTTTACTTTCTCTCTTTTTGAAAGAAATGCGAGGGATGGAAATTGGTTGAGCAGAAATTGTTTGCCAGAAGCCAGTAGTAAATGAAGGTGTGGCTACAGGCAGCTGTAAAGATTTTTTTTCTGTTCTATAAAACAGTGAATTTGGACTCTAGGCTGCCATTCTGATTGCCCTTATGAGGCTGCGTTTGAGCCAACAGCTTCTTGTTTTAAAATGTTTTTCCATAACGAACGAAAATCTGCATAGTTTCTTTAGAACTGCTGTAGCAGACTGATATTAGTGGTCTTGCTTTGAAGTTAGAAAACATGGAAAACTTCTGTCAGAGCCAGCTTGACAATGTGTTTGTGCTTTTTGCTCTGCTGTTCTGCTTAAGATGTCACTCTTTGGACTGGCCACAACTGGCAGTGCTGCTGAAGTTGTGGATTCAGGTCTCCACAGAGAATCACCTGTAAAACAGAGTGAATTATGTCTTTCAAAGATCAGTCTTACTTGAAGTAATTTTGTTTGGGAAGTAGCGTAATCTACTTATCTATAGCATGGAGGCCTCGGTGGTTCTGAAATCTTCCACAAGGGTGTACTCAGAAAGTCAGGTTTAGGACCAGCTCTGATTGATTTGAGTAGCAGAAATCAGTAATAGGCAACAAGAATTTGTTTCCTTCCTCCCTGTCCAAGAGAAGGATAATTTTTGCAGGATAATTCTTGCAGAAATTGGTGATGTTTAGTAATATAGGGAAAATATAGATTCTAGACCACAGAAGAGATGTCGAAGAACAGAGAATTTAGAATTTGTGTGTGATTGCAATTCTGCATACCTCTCAGTACCAGGTAGGAGTTTTTTAGTCCACAGGGATGGTGAATTAAACCCAAGCTGCAATTTCATGAGGTCAGATCAATTGACTCAGCATCTTATACTTCCCAATCTCTTCTGCTTCTTTTCTTACTCCCTGCTTTGAGCTCTCTGTGCTTGAGAGTATTGACTGTCCGTCAAACAGCCTATGATTAAGGGCTTGGGGAAGATACGTATTCCATACATTCCATCTATTCTTTTCTGTAAATCAGGTTGCCCCCTGTCACAACATTGAGCCTACAGGCTATGGTAAATGGGAATCACTTCTATACTGTCATGTAACTCTATGTTGCAACTGCTATATTGTGTTTGTATTGTGATTTCAGTACATTGTGGTATCATTGTGCTGAATCACAATCCCATGTAATGTCAAACATATGCAAATAAATAAATTTGTAATAAACATTAAACTCTCTTCATGTGGAATATGTAACAGAGCTTAGCCAGAGTGTATTGAACTCTGATGTACACACATGACATCCCGCCTCAAGCATATTTAGCTCACTAACATTGCAAAAAAATCCCAAACAAACAAAACTTTTCTAAAAAGAGCTGATTGGTTTTCTGTCAACTCAGTGAAGCTGAGTTTTCTTGGAGTTTTATGAGAGTCATGAGACAATGGACAAGATGGGAGAAGGAAAAAAGGCAAAGTGATGGAGGACTAAATGTGAAGAGAATAACACAAGTCCCTGTGGCTTTAGTGATCAATTAATACTGATTTAGTTGCTAGAGAAATCATAGCCTAAGGTGTTTTTTTTTCTAAGTCTATGCACCCAGCTATTTACTGTTGATATATGGTAACTTGCGAAAATTGGACCCCAAAATCTTGACCCCTGAAATAGGATCTGCAGCAAGTAAAAGAAGGAAAATATGCCAGAAAGAGCTGGCCAAGATTTTTTCAGGCCACTCCAGTCCTTTCACAGCTGAACCTTGTGAAAATAGGACATTCATGGGGACAGTTACAGTCATATCTGTTACTTGACAAGCAGATGATGTTTACTCCAGAAGTTAAAATATGGCCATTCTAAGTACAACCATATGAGAAATCACAGTGATGCTCTCGGCTCTCTCCTGAGAATGGTCATTCTGGCAGTAGGGCCCCTAGGCTCTCATTTGTAAGTGCAAAATCAGTACTTCTATTGTTCATGAGCAAGTCCAGACAAGGCTTAAAGAATGAGGAATAAAACAAAATAAAATGATGAAGGGAACACTCACTCTAGCACATTTTACATTCGCATGTATTCAGTAATAATCAGCCAACATCTTGATTGCTTTTTTATTTTATTCTATTTTATTAACATTTCCTGCTCAACACAGGTCTGGGTCTGGTCTATATTACAGAACAATCCTGGCAGTCTTTGTTGCAAAGGCACAGTTCTTAGCAGCACTGAGGGCTATGGACCCACTGAAAAAAAAAAAAAAAATGCAAGCATGCATGCATAGCTAGTGGACAAGTATTGTTGTGCTTAACACATGTAAAATTTCTTCCTAAATATATTAGAGAAGAGCAGATGTGAGGCATACTTAGTAGCAATGTGGTTGTCACCCTTGACGCAAATTCTTTGTAATTTGTTTTGTTTTTCCTTTTCCTCTTTCTGGATCTGTGCTGCTAAATGCAGAAGGCTTTCTGGGTGCATTACATTTGACACTTAACATTAAGCAATCATAAGACACTAACCTCACTATTACATTGTTACTGCTGATGCTGCTGCATTACATTCTTCATTTAATTATGATTTTTCTTCATCTTTTGTATGCAAATCCCTGAATCTGTTTTGAGAGCTCCATTTCCTTTTCCCTTCTCCCAAAGTGACTCAAGCTTCATGTAAATTGTACAAGTGAGTCTGTATTTAACTCTTACATCCATTACTAGCTCCAAACAAGTAGCAGACAGGACAAATTCTTCCTCAGGCCAAAACAAATTTATAGTATCCATGTACATGCGCTTACTTTTCAGGAGTGAGGAATAGATACCAAAAGGTCTTAAAAACACATAAAAAAATTTCTAGATTGAATGGTAGCCATACCATGAGTATGGTCCTATACTAAGTGAATGCTCCAACTACAATCTAGAAACAGGTACCTTTGTTGTGCGCAGCATGAAAATCACTTTTCTTCTTGCATTTTTCTTTTAATTGCGAAAAATCATGGAATGCATAAAAAGAAAGAATTCCTTTAATCACTCAGTGCAACAATTCAGGTCATAACTACTTCATAATCAGTAGCATACTAACTAGGAAACATATAAGGTACATAAAATATTATTGAAAGGCAAAAGGGAAGGGAAGGGAAGGGAAGGGAAGGGAAGGGAAGGGAAGGGAAGGGAAGGGAAGGGAAGGGAAGGGAAG
>VZUI01046596.1:0-35262 GCA_013401135.1 Cettia cetti
AGGATCATCTCTACTCCACAGAGCTGCATCTGTTACTCCAGAAGGATTCATCTGGATTGCTTCTAACACCCTGACCAGCAGGGTGCCAGGTCACATCCCTGACTCTGTCAGGGGTTTTCCTTAGTTTTTTTTCCTGTTTGTTTTGATTGCTTGTTTTTCTGTACCACTACATTTGTTTATTTTAATATTCCTAGTAAAGAACTGCTATTCCTATTCCCAAATCTTTGCCTGAAAGCCCTTAATTGCAAAATTATAGTAATTTGGAGGGAAGGGGGGTTACATTCTCCATTCCAAGGAAAACTCCAGTTTCCCCTGGCAGATACCTGTCTCTAAACCAGGACACCACCTCTGAAAATTTCAGAACAAATTCAATGAAATGAAATGAAAAAGCAGAGACAGGCAGTAGGACAGAGGGAAACATCAAAAGTAAGTGTGAAAAGCAATGGGGCACAGAGCAGCAGGAAGGATTGAGAGGGAAAATAGAAATGAGATTTAAAATATAATGGGGTGTCGGTCAGCAGAAACACCCAGAGAAGAGAGGGCAGGGGAAGAGAGGCACGTGTTATTAGAAACTCAGGTGAGGCAGGAAAAGGCTGCTCTGGGCACAGATGGACACGCCATCCCAGAGCAGTGACACAGCTCTGCTGGTGTCTGCCAGGACATGGAAGTGTTCAACACAGACTGACTCTGTGGTACTGATGTCTACAGCTTTGTTCTCTAATGCCTACTTTCAGTGTATTTAACTTCTAATATTGTCTCCCCTTATAGTTTTCTATAAAACATCCTTGGATAGGGATAAAAGCATCCTTGGATAGGAATATGACCAGGTTGTGAACAGGTTTTTTTTGTTTTTAACTATTCTCATGATACTCTTATATTTAACAGAAATACTGGAAAATTCATCAGGGATGATGGTTGGAGACCCCTCTCCCACTGAAGACAGTAGGTCTGCTGCCCTGGCACATGAATGTCCTTGAGCAGTGATGGGATAGGCTGTGGGAGCCTTGGAGAGGTCCTTGCGCTAAAAGCAACGTCACGGCACAGTTCTCCCAGTTGTCCTGTCACCGGTAACAGCTACAGACCCCTGCACTGCTCCCAGGACCTCTCCTTAAACTGATGGACACCCACAGGACTATTAAAGGGAATCAACCTGAAGATGGCGCTTGTCTTCCACACAAAATCCCTCTCAAGTCAGTAATACTAAAACTTTCCAAATACATTTATTTATCACCAATGAAAATACTGTACAATGACCCAGGAAAGGGGTGGGAAAAGGCAAGATATTAAGTCTGGCTTTCATCAATGTCCTTATCAGGATCCACGGTTGCAGCTTCGCTCTCCTGCTGCTGCTTCTTCCAGAGCTTTGCCATAGCCAGGAGTTTGAGGTTGGGCTGATTGGCAGTATCTTCTGGGAAAATATAATCATAGTACTCCTCCCATCCAGCATCAGACTAGAGAGAAACATACCACAAAACAAGTTTAATTGCATGTTAACATTGGCTATTAGGAGGTGCTTCTAGTAAGAGAAATTAGAGGAATAATTAAAAAAATTATTAATTTTTTTATTAAATTAAAGCCCATATTTGCTATCCCCTGTCCAGCAGCTGACTCCATAAAGCACAAAGCCACTGAGGGCTCACAGCCACTACTGCCAGCATTTTTCCTTACCCCATCTTCAGCCTGAAGCTTTCTCCTCTTCTTTATTTTCTCAGGCATCAGTTTATCTATCCTCTCTTTAGTGGCATTGGTGCCGAACTCATCCTCGAAGGTCCTCCAGGACTCGAGCAGCATGACCCTCTCCTCCTTCTCCTCGCAGCTGCGCATGGCCTTGTTGGCTTCCTCATAGACCTGCCGGCAGCGCAGCAGCCGCTCCTCCTGCCCCACCGACAGCTCGAACTGTGCCAGGCTGATCCACACCTGCGGGCACAGCACACAAACCCCAGCTCCAGCCCATGCTCTGCACCACCACAGCCAGGGCAGAGGTTAAAAACAACAAAGCAGCAAAAAAAAAAAAGCTAACATAAATGCCAGCAGATGCCCAAAAAATCCGTTTGTTTTACACAAGTGAGATTCGCCCCATTTCAGCAGGACATAACATCCACGTAAGGCATGTGGATCAGTTTCTTGTGGCTGTTCCAAGTCATGAGAAATTTGTGTGAATTTAGTCAATGACAGCACCAAGAGACACTGGAAAATCACGGTTTTTCTTGCAATATTTTTGCAACCAAGATCCCAAAGCTGCTCAGCAAAGCGGGCTGCTTGGAAAAGCTTCTTTCACCTCAGATATATCTGTTGCTGTATGGTATTCAGGAACTTCCCTCCCCCCTTCAGAGCACAGGCCTGAACTTGGCCTGATCTGAGCCAAGGCAGCCCAGACTTTCCCTGCCTGTGGGCCAGGTTCAGGGCTGGCTCTGTGTCCTGGGTGCCCACACACACCTTGACATGTTGTGTGCGCTGCAGCAGCCGCCGATAAAGGCTCCTGGTTTTCTCATACTCCTCTTGCTCAATCTCAAAGTCAATGTAGGATTTCCAAAGCACCTGCAACAGAGAAGCCTCATCATATTCATTCTGAGCACACTGGGAGAGGAAGAGAATGGAAAAAAGTGAAATTTCCCTGAGAAATTCAGGGTGTTCACTGGTGGCACAGGCTGGGATTAGGGCTGAGCAGCACCAAAGCTGGTGCCCATCAACCATTCAGCTTTCACCTCATGTTTTATCTGGTGGATTATTTACATGTTCATCAGCCACATTGTGCAATAAATACCTTAAAATTAGTCCCCTCCCTGCTCACCTCTGGCATGTCCAGCCGGGGCTGGCTGATAGCCAGCTCGTAGATGGCCCGGGCACGGTCAATGTCCCCAAGGATGGTTTCCAGTTCAGCAAACTTAATCCAGGATGTGCAGTTTTCCGGTGCAAACTCCAGGAATTTTTCATACAGCTTTCGGCAACGGTCAAATTCACGCAGCTGTAACTCCAGCTCAATGTAACCTTTAAACAGTTTGTTTTTTGGACATTTACCTATGGATGTCCCCTGTTACGCAAAAAAAACCAAACCAAACAAACCTGTAGTGATCTTGCAGGAAAATAAAACCCCTACTTGATTTTCTAAGTGTTTGAACTGCAACTCATTTTCCTGCAGTTTATTCAGCTTGTTCAGGGCCAGCAGAAATTCAACCAGTGTGTGCAGAACAAATGTGTATCCATGAACACTGAGAGCCTGGGAAGCAGAAAACATCCATCACTTGTCATTCTTTTACATAATGTGGGCTCCCCATGGAGTATGAGTGGAACCTACCCTGGCTCATCAGCTGAGCATCTGAAGGAAGCACAGTGCCAGTCTGTACCAGCCTGCCAGGTAAGCAGTTCCCAAGCACCTCATAAAACAAATGATACCAAACAAACTGTTGCCCCGCACTGTTCTTCTGTCACAGAGAATGGCTGCCCAGCCCTGCCTGCTGGCTGGCAGCAATGGACAGGTGGAGAATACTGTCTTTACAAAATATTTTCTTTCTGATATTCCTCAGTCTCTGAAGAAAACTGTCTGTGCTGAGGCAAGCTGTGAGAGGCAATTCTGGATTTTTAGTTTGGGAATCTCTTAAAATAAGTGTTAAATAAGAATGGGCATACCTGAGACAGGCTGTAGTGAGCTTGGCCTTGGAGTCACTCCTATAGACAAGTATTGTTTACTAAGCAATGTGGCTTCTGCTCCCTCAAGCCAATGCAAGGTAACTTGAGACAGAATTCCCTTACCACAGTTCTCCTGCACAATGTTCCTACAGGTTTAGTACCTTGGAATTTATTAAAAATGGAGGAAACCACCACTTGGGATTATCAGTTTGGTCACCATTATAGTCCTCCAGCTCTACAGATGCCACTGGTATTTCACAATATGCTGAAATACTCATTTCTTTAGTTCCTCTCCACATGCCCTCCATCACTGTTTGGATGGCAACTCAGTTTGCTCTTCAAAGTCAAACCACCTCAACTGCTACAAACATTGGCTTTCTCTCAAAATGCCTGATGCTATCCCTAAGCTTACTAAGAATATCTGAACTGAAAGTAAGTTTTTCATTTCAAAAGATGTCTCCTCTTGCTGCCCCATCACACCCTGCTGTCCCTTGACAAGCTGACATTCACAGAGTGAACCTGCTTGGCAGCCCCTGAGCCTGCCTGAAGTCCCTGTGATTGCTTCTATCAGCAGCTGGGACTGGCATACAGTTTGGCAGGTCCTAATTTCCTAGAGTCAAAGCTCCCAACCATTTACAGTGCTTTTTAAAACGCTGTTGTTAGAACAAGTACCACAGTAAGCCAGGAGCAGCAGCTAAGAACTTGTAAGAGCACTGATATGATGTGGGTGCTCTGCATTCAGAGAAGTGCTTTGTCATATCTGCCTGGGGGCTAATTCATCAGAATAAGCTACATTTCTTTTTAAATCATACATGACAGTAAATGCTGGCCCCTGCAGACTTCTGGGATGCTTTATTTTAACTAGATTAAATCTGCAATTTCAGAAGGACAATTTAAGATCTTTTAATGCCATTCCTGTGTTAGTGAAGTCAATTATGGCTCTGATAAAAGCTTACCAAAGCCCTTCTGGCAAGGGGAAGGTTTTTCTGGCGAATTTCAAACTGTGCATACAGCAGCCACATTTTGGCAAATGTAAACTGGAAGAAAAAGAACAAAGTGCTATTTAAGCTGGAAAGTCAGCAGATAATACTGTACACATTGCTTTAAAAATAAACATTCTGTCTATATAAGATATGACTGCTACTGCAGGTAATCTCATTTGATCTCAGTGTTCTCCTGCTGAAAGGTTTAGAGTTCATTATCTAAAACAATCTCTAAAACGATATATTGGGTTGAAAGGAAAAATGGCCAGGACAAAACTCTTTTAAAGTGGAGAGAATAGTTTTTTAACCAATCATCAACTGGCAAAACATCAGCTATTGCTGTATCAATTAATAGCTAACCAGCTCTTAACAACTAGAGATTAATCTGACACTCAGACAACACAATAAATGGCAAATTAGAAAAAGAACAAGTACTTTCTGACATTCCAAGGCAATGCAGTTGTAAGGGTTTGGCCACACGGATATTTTAAAGTTCACAAGCAAAAAAACCCACAAAAAACCCCAATCAATCAGCTTTGAAGACCTATTGTAATGGCGAAGACCGACCTGACCTGACAGCTGTTTTGTAAAACGCAGCTGCCTCAGGGGTGGTCATGTGGCCACTGGATGTTAAGTGTTAACCCGGTTAAGCAGAGCCTCAAATGCCTTACAGAGACTGCAAGAGACTGGGGAACGATCCTGCCAGAGGATGAATGCAAGCAAGCAAAAACTAAGTGGTCTTCCCTATTTTCTGACTGTGTAATTTCATCTTCTTACAGTCTACTTAGCAACTACTTAGTAATTTAAAAATACTGGAAAAACCCTTGTGTCTCATGCATATGAGGGAATCCTGACACCAGTGCTTGTCCTGCAGTTTCCCTCTGCAATGCAAATTACAGACATCTTGCACTCTACCTTGAAAACCTCCCCAGCCCTTTTGGAAGGTGGACGTTTTCAGAAACTGGAAGGGATACTTCTTAAGCAGTTTTAAGAATCTTTTAAAGAAGTTTTAAGCAAAGCCTTCAAGAACCCATTAGCAGCAGTTTGGAGCTGCTTACACCCCTGAATGTTGGGGGGAAAGAGAACGAAAGGATCTTATCTAGGGTATTTTAACCCAAAACTCAAGCCAAACTGCTGGAGGAGCCATACCTTCTTGTGGGGCAGGAGCTCAAGGCATGCCTGGTACACCTGTCTGGTTCGCTCTGCATCCTGTAAGAACAGGCAGCGTTAAACACTTTGTTGACTGCTGAGAATATGCTGAATTTGAACCCTGCAATGACTGCAAAACTGCAGAACAGTATCTAAGTCAAACTGGTTAGAATCAGGAATGCTTATCTACTTAGTGTGCACAATTCAAAGGTGGTAGCTTCTGAATCAGCAAGACTCACCTTTTCAAAGCAAGGTTCAGTGCTAGGAAGGCCAACAATAAAACAAGGAGTGTCCTGGTTGTGGGAGGAAAAATATGTCTTTTCCTTTAACAGACACTGAACAAGTGTTCTGTACTCAGAGCAGCTCTAATGTCCATGACTGGAAACATAATAAATACTTGCACAGCCTCAAAGGCCACTATAAGCAGCAACAACGTGGCTGCCTCGCAGTTTTTGTTAACTATAAAACTATTTCACAAGTTCAGGTAACAGTCTGCCATGGGCAGTTCAGCCAGGGCCACCAGAAATACCCACTCCTGCTTTTGTTATCAGTGTGATTCTGAATGAATTGATGTTATATATGATGTGGTATAATTTGTATTATAAGATTGAAACTCAAACAATATAAAATCATCCTGGTCAGAAAACTGGCATCTGAACACGCCCTTGGCAGGGAGCTATTCCAAGGACATCAGCAGGAGCCAGGAAGGGTGTATCAATGCAATCACTGTGTAACAATGGACAGCCCCAGAAGGGGAGATGTGCTCTCAAAGGAGATAGCTCAACTAATGACCCAGTGATCAGCTCCCATCAGCTGACCATCAACACCCGATATGAATCTTATCAGCACTGCCAGGTGTGTGCATCCCAATACCAGGTTCCAGTAAAACTAATCAAGAAACCACCTGTTCCCGAAAGAAAGGAGACTCCATACATATTCAAGAAAACAGAAAAAGACAAAGGAGGATGGAGCAACTTACTGTTCAGCCCAGAGAACAGTATAAAAACAAACCCTTCCTGAACTGAGAGAGACTCCTGCTATAGGGGCCGAATCCCTGTTCAGCCAGTTCTGACCCCGGGCTCAGAACTGTCCTTTTTAATTGTGGCTCAATTTCTTTGTATCTTTCAATTTTCCAATAAATCACTTGTCTGAAAATTTGACTGATCAAATATTTATAACAATTGAGGTAAAACAAGTTTGGTTCTTTCTCTCCCTTACACACAGGAGGGAAAACCGGAAGAGGAAAAATTCTCTGTATTTGAATAGTAAATTCTGTACCATGTTACACAAAACTAGAACACAGAGAATATTTAGTTGTTAGTTTTCCTACTAAAATATCGGCAGCTATTTACTATATGGAAAAGGAAACCCCCAAATTGTCACTACTTGCCTTTGCCTCCAGCTCTTCATAGAGTGCATAGTTAATCCAGAGGTAGATGTACCTCTTCCAGTGGCGTTTCTCCTGGATAGGGGGCACGTTGGCGATGGCTCTCTCGTACACCTCCCGCACGGTCTCGGTGTCCGTGTCACTCTCCACCAGTCGCAGGTAGTCGAACCACGCATCGTAGTTGTGGGGGTTTGCCTTCAAAAGACAGGGGAGTGGGGCAACAGCAAACAAATTTCAGCCACTAAAACCAACAGAGCCTCATCCTTTACTTAGTCTGAATTTCCCCTTTAAAATAGATCACTGGAATACTAACAAAAAACTGTGAGTCTTCGGGATGCATATGGTAGAGCTTTTGGGTAATAAGTGACTTTGTTTTAAATTTTGCTTTTATTTGGCCTTTGGCATTGTCTCAATAAAGGCAATCCAAGTAAAGTATGAGAAGGGACGAGGAGTGATGAAATGTGCAGTGTGGACTGAACAGCAGACAGGTGTGGCATAGCTGTTTTCTCACAAAAATGTATTTATTCACAGGTGACGTGTCCTGTAATGACTATTCCCTAACTTAAGTAGTAACTACAAGCTAAACTGGATAACCCCTAAAGGTAGCAAGCCTTGAGTTCCATCCAAAAACCCTAGCCTGCACAATTTAGATTAGAATAGAGAAACCAAAAAAACAGTGAATGCAGATAACATTCTCTTCCACAGAGAAGGAATTCTGGCTCTAAAATGAATATTCCCTTGGTATTTTTTTGGCTTTCAAGGGTAATGTGAAACTCATCAGCCTTGATTATCACAAAATACTCGTGTCCCTTAAGTACCAGCTGGCTTTACAGTGAGTCTGGAGGGTACCTGTCCCACATACCTTCACCTCCTCCTCATACTGGAATCTTCTCTTGCTGACAATGATGTCCTCGATTCCCCTCCTGTCTCCAAATTTCTTCTCAAAGATGGTGTAATTCTTGAAGAGATTCTGGGCATCCTGCTTTGGAATTCTATCCAAGGCATACTTGTAGATAACCCTCACTCTTTCAAACTGAAAGTATTAAATGTAATTTGAAAAATATTTACAAAGCAGTTTCTATTCTCCCCCACCGTTTTTCAATAAGCTTTTGGCAATATTTAATAGAATACAGAATTGTGGAACATCCCAAGACAAGTGATTGTTTTAGAACAGGACTAACACAGATCTCCCTTAACAGCAAATTTTGAGAGGGAAAAAAATAAACCTGAAAATGCCAGCCTCCATCATCCCTTATTAATTTACGTTTTAGAATATTTAAACCAATTTAAGAGGTTGTGGTTTGGGGTTCACAGAACGTCTTCAACTGCTTAACATCCTGGGAATCTTAGAGACTGTGAAAAACATCTGGACCAATCTAGTTTTCTATCATGCAGGCCTATAACCTCTTAGAACCTCTCCAGTCTGAGGATACATGTTTGAGCCAATGCTGCTGGTCTTGGACTGGGCAGATCTCCCATGGAGCACTTTTTTTTTATGTCACCAAAAGGCAACTAGAGGCGAGCAAAAAACTGTCTCCCTAACTCAATCACAAGGTGTTGGGAACTACACGTATTGCAGTGAACATTAAATGCCTTAAGTTTTGATATTCAAGGAGAAACACTGGCATGACTCAGATGCGTTGTCAAGATCTTACTTCTTTCTGGTTCTCCTCAAACTTGGCAAAAGCCACATACAAGTGCTCATCCATGTGCTCCTCCCCGAAGAACTCCACTGCCCTCTCGTACACCTTCCTGGCATGGGCAAAGTAGCTGTGCTTCTCCTCGAAGCGCGCGTACTTGATCCAGTTCTTCACGTCAGGGTGAACGAGGACAAGTACAGTTCTTGTTAAAGAAACAGCACTGGCTGAGTGGCACATGTCCAGCTGTGCTCTTCCCAGGGACTACCAGCTCAAGGACTACATCAAACAGCTACCAGGATGGTGCATGCGGAGAACAATAAATGCAGCGGAGAAGAAGACACTGAGAGGTCTAAGCATGCAAAGGCTTTGTGCTTTACTGAGAACTTAAAAAAAGGGATAAAGGTCATGGAAAATCTGAGAAGAAACCTGAAACAAATGATGGCTACAATAGAGCTGGGTGCATGAGTGCAATTAAATACACTGTTGTGGCAGGACCTGCAGCCACTGCACTGAATCTGGAGGCTTTCTCTAAACATGCTTTTAACACCTGCTGGCTCCCAGGGTGGTGGTTCATTCCCAGCACACCACTGCGGAAAGAAGCACAGGGATTTTGCTGGACATGGAATACTTGGGAAGGAAATAAAGACTGGAGAGCTTAACCCAGGCAGGAGTCACAAGGCTCTGAAAAGGATATATCTCTCATAAATGCTTCGTGCTCTGTCCACCTCCTTGTATCTCAGCTCAAAGTTGATGTAGGAATGCCAAGCTTGCTCCTCTGGCTGCCACTCCATCCACCGTTCAAACACCTGGCGTGATCCAGCAATGTTCCCCAGCATTTCTTCCATGTACGTGTACTTGTACCTGGGGAAAGGAGATTGAGTTTCTGCAATCACATGGTGAACACGTCCATACAGAGATTTCTGGAGTGTCCTAAGGGCATCTCTGAGCTTCCCTCACCTATTTCCTCCCACCCTAGAAATGCCTGTAGGCACAGCAGGGTGCTCATCCAGGCACACAAACATCCTTCTCTCCCAAGGCTCTTGCCACTTAAAAGTATAAAACCTTCCCAAAACTTCAGCCTTCTCCTTTTTTTCCAGACTAGCCTGAAGACTTGGAGAAACAGGATAACCTGCATAACCTCAGAACAGCCAAATGCTGTGTGGCCTTTGGGGCTAGCAGGGGTGCTCCTTGCTTTGCCACCGTACCAGAACTGGTTCACCCTTGGCAGGGTGGTGATGGCCCGGTCCCAGATGTTCCGGGCATGGTTGACCTGGCGGTTCTTCATCTCCATCTCGGCATATTTCAGCCAGAGGGTGACGTTCCTGTAGTCCACATCCAGGGCACGCTCGTAAATGGAACGGGCTCTGGAAAACATGAGTACAGGGCAGGTAAAATGTGCCTCCCAGAATCTGGTGTGTGTCTAAAAAGGCTCGTAAGAGACACTTGCAGCTGCATCATCATTACCTCTGGATTTCCTTCAGGCTTTCCTCCCATTGTGCGTACTTAATCCAGTTACTGATAACAGTCCTGTTCTTTCTTATGTTATCTTCAAAAGTCTGAGGAGAAAATTATATCTGTAAGTCAGAAATCCTTCTGCACACTATTCACATCAAAAGTGGCTTATGGGGTATTATTATTACCATTAGGAATATGCTTGCTTTTCTTAGGCATTTTCAAAGTAAAAAACCAAGCAAAAACATGGGTAAATCTGCACCAGCAAAGGAACTATTTACAAAGATTTATAACTCAGCATTATTGTAATTTTTCTGAATGTTCTTTTTTGGCCAGAAACTGGTGGTAATGACAAAATCACCTATTAATTGTGTAAGTAATTACCATTTCAGTGTTCTGCACATGGGCACGGGGGAGATGTTGCTTGCTACCAGATTTTGTCAAGCAACACATCTGTAAATTAAAGTTTCTGCTAAAGCATAATATGAAAAAGGGGTTTTAAAGAATTGGTGTCCACCTGGAAAGTCTACAAGGAACACGGACTACATCTTGTTTAAGTTAAACAGTGGAATTTTAGTGCTTTATGTGAGTGTCGAAATTAAACCTGGCTTTTTGGGGGTTTTTGTTTTTTACTATACCTTCCTCTTCCGGAGTTTATAGTCGTTTAGCTCTTCAACATCTGTGATCTTCTGCTGCGGAGGCGGTGGGAGAAGCTCGAGCTCTCTCTCCTTTGCCTCTCTCAGAAGCTGCTCCGCTGTGATCTGAACTTCGGCAGGTGCCTTGTTTTTCACCTGCAAGGCAAGCGTAGAGGGGGGGCTCCGCTCACATATCCTAATGCAGCATCGAGATGGTCAATTTCCTCCGGAGCCTCGCTAGGCACGGTGCCCGCCGCGGGTAGGGCCAGCCCGCTGCGACCCGCTGGCCCGCGGCGAGTGGGGATAGAGGGGTCCCGGGGGTTTCCCGGGGGTTTCCCGCCACCCTCCCCACCACCCACCTTTGCCACTTTCGGGATGCGCTGCTTCCCGGCCGCCGTAGACGCCATATTGCTGCCTGTATGCGCGCGGACTCCGCCCCGACACCCTTGACCTCACGCAGCACCGCCCCAGCGTCGTTGCCGCGGTAACGGACACGCGTCCCCGGGCGGCGGCGGGCGGGCCTTGGGAGTGTCCGTTCCGTCCGTGGGACTGTCTGTTCGGTCTATCTCGTCCTTGGGCTCATCTGTCCCCTCTGTCCCGTCCTTGGGACGGTCTGTCCATCCGCTCCGCGGACAGAACAGGTGAGTGCGCTGCGCTGTGCTCGCGCCCCGCGGACCGTCCCCTGGCGGCGGGGCGGCGGGGGTCTGTCCGCGCGCGTGGGCGTGACCCGCGTTCCTGAGGGGGTCGCTCGCGCCCGGGGGCCGTGAGGCCGCCCCGGGGTAGCCTATGGACAGCGCGGGTGTCCAGCCCCGACGTCCGGCCCCCGTGTCCAGCCCCCGCCTTACCCCACGGTTCCGCCCCCGGCCCCGTCTCTCGGCCGGTCCTTCCCCGCCCCGCCCCACCGGGGGTGTCCATCAGGAGACGCCCCCCGAAGCCTTCTGCAGTTCCTCAAAGCCCTCTCCAGGTCTATACGCTTTCGATGCGCTTTGGGCTACAAACCAAAAAACCCGCGTGGAATCTTACTTGTGCTTCAAGACAGCGTTTGTATGAGGAGGCGGGAGGGAACTGCTCCAAGTTCCCAAGAGGTGAAAGGCTTCTTCTGCTTGTTCTGCTAAGTGTCTGTGGGACGAATGCAGGAGTTGCTGCAGGAGCAGCGCATTTCCTCACGAAAATGTTACATTTTTACTGTGTAAATGCTGCTTTCGCTCCTTGCAGGCTGCGAGAGTGTTTAGGGGAGCTGGTGGAGAGGGGGTGTATTTTTTTTTTGCTTTAATTTAAACAGTTGGCTATAAAAAAGCGGCAAACAGTTTTCCTCAGTTCAAGTCGTCTCAGTGCTAAACCGTAGTGGATGAATGGCTCTTTAAAGTTCGCGTTAGTTTTCATTTTTGAAGTTGACGCATGTTTGTAGAGGATGTCTTGCTTCAGGTTAATTTTAGGGCCCGCACAGACGCTGGAATGTTTTGTTTGTCTGTGAAAGATGTAAGAGTCCATGGTACTTCATCTGTATTTAAAAGGTGCAAAAAGCTGCATTTCTTTTGGTTTTTCATTTTAGTTGAGAAATGCGGTGCCTAGTAACTGAGTTTTGCATTTGGTTTTTGAGTCACTGTTAGAAGTGGCTGTTGCGTTTGGCAGAGCAGTGAAATTGCTCTGAAGGTCTAGGCGTGTTGATTTAGACTTTTTGTAGTTAGTACTGCTATATTTTGCACATATATTTTAGAAGTTGTGAGAAGCCATTGTTTGGTCGCTTTATTTCATGTGTCTGATTGTTGGCTGGGTCATAGTCTGCAGTACTGAGCAGACACACAGCTGAAAGGCGTTAGAGCTGAGGGCATGGTCCCAGTGGTTTAAGGATCTGTTGCTCCGTGTATTCTGAAGTTGCTGGGTAGATCAACAAATCAGCTGTGCCTGGCACATTTTGTCAATGCGGAACCACAAGAAACCCCCCACATTCTTTTTCTGTGTAGGAAAGCAGTAGAATTTTAAAAAGCCGTGGAACTTTTAATTCCTTCTGAAATTTAAGCCCTGCTGTTGACCCTAAAAGGAATTCGAGGAGCAATTTTGGACAAAATACAGTTAACCTACCTGAATCTGCTATTTAATTGGGACATTGTTGCCATGGTTGTTTGCTGCTGAGCCTCCAACCTGCTTCCCCTCACTGCCCACAGCTGAGCCTCCCACTGAAGGCCTTTGAAGTTCTTGGTGATGAGCTGGTTAGCATGCAAATGCATAAATAGGAAAGCAGCTGTTGCCTATTAAAACTATTAATTCCCTCTGTAGGATTCAGACAATGATTGCCTGCTGAATTTCAAGTGTGCTCTGTACAGGCAGTGCATATATGTGTGTTAGGTGTGCAGGAACCAGGCACCAAAATCCATAGAAGCTGCCCCAATTTAGAGTTGTTACGAAAACCCACCTGAAGTGACTGTGTTGGGCAGGTGATGGCAGTGGGATGGCTGGAGCAGCAGTGTTTTCCTTGATTCTCAGTGCAACCTGTGGGATGGCCACAGTAACCTCCTCGAGGGGAAATACAGAGGTGGTAACTGCCAGAAGGACAGAGTCACACGATGTCCCAGGCATTATCAGCCTCTACAGCCCTGTCACAGAAGACCTCTTTGGAAGGATTGATGTCACTTACCTTCTGTAAGTAATGGTGTTTTAGATTACTAGGCAATTACACTTAAAATGGCAGAAAACATTCTGAGCCTTGACATAGTGTGACATACTGTCTTTTTGTGCTATTTCTAAAAAAGGAAAGAAAATTCACATTCATCTGTCACATGCATGGCTGTGCAAACCTGGGTTCCTGCCATGGTGGAACGGATTCATTCTATACTAGCTTCCTTTTATAAAAGCTCAGAAGAAATGCTGTTGCATAGCACCTGATAAAACTATCAGCCAACAGGCTGTGTGACAGACAGATACTGGTGGGTCACTTACGTTTTCCCCCCTTCATAGTAAAAATCTCGGATAACAGTTTTTTGGGAAAAAAAGAGATGTATGGAGAAACATAAACAGAAGGGAATCTTTAAGTCTTGCATCTTAAATTTGCTAATATGATTAAGGATTTAAAATCCACCAGATTTTTTATAACATTAGAACACAAATATGTAAAACTGAAGCAACAATATCAAGTTAGCATGTGGACGATGAAGTTCTATTGCAGCCTGATCCTGGGAACTCTCTTGAAAGATGGCTAATTTTGCTGTTCCAGCAGGCTGAATTCACAGTCAGTCACTTTTCTATGTGGAGTTTCTTCAATTTGTGCAAAATTAAACTGTTTTCATAGAGAATTATCAAATCTTGCTTTGACACTCTGCAATGAGAAGAATGAGGTTGTAGCGCATGCTGCCTTTCTGGACTATCCTAATTGGAATATCACTGATCAGGCTGAATGGGAACCATTCCTGCATGAAAACTACACTAACAACAAGTGCACTGTAAGTAAATTGTGTGATTTTAGTTGAATTTTCATTTAAGGCTCAGGTATGGAAAATACATATAGGCATCTACAATCTGTTTCCAGTAGAGGCATTCAGGATGCAGAAGGTGATAGATTCCTTGTGAAACCATTGTCCTGACATGGGCATCTCAGTTCTGCAGAGAGCTTGTTTGGTGCTGGTGGGCAGACTGCTGCTCTTTGCTGTTGCAGAAGCACAAAATGTAAAATGATATAAAGCACTTTAATCACATAACTTTACCCACACATGCTTTGAAGTCACTTACGTATATTTTGCTGCTCCTTAAGTGCAGATCATATATGTTGGAAATGTATATGCATACTAATACTTGGGCTGATGGAATAAATATGAGCTGCATGGTGTGTAGACTTTCACTCCTTATTTTGTAGCCTTTGAATACGCTCTTCGTGCATCTCTTTGTGGCAAAGGAAGAATATGCAGCTGGATGTTCCCAAGAAATTGTTAGGTGAGTTCCTGTGTAGCTGTGGGTAGTGAAGCATGTGCCCACTCCTGCTGTCAAGTCAAACCATCTCATCTAGATGCTGCATCAGAGATCTGCCAGCAAAGGCCTGGTATGTTAAATATCTCACCACTGGGAAACTGCTATAAAAAAAGAGGATGTTTGAAATGTAAAGATTGGGAAATTTGAAAGAAATAAGGCAGGAAAAAAACAGTCAAAATTACCCAGATGAGTTTCAAATGATGCTGTTTGTCAGAAATGTCTTAATTATTGAGCTATGTGAACTTAGGAAGGACGGTTATAGGCACTAGAGGAAAAAAAGTATATATTAAAAAACTAGCTGCTGTCTGCCATTGATGAGTGTAATGATGAAAGACTGAATGTTTGTTATTTGTCCAGGAGAGCTTTCATCTTACTACCAGAACTGCAGTTTGTACTTCTCTTTATACCACCTGAGGAGAGGTTAGGTAAGAGTTTAATACTGTTTTATTCTTGAAGTGAGAGCAACTGCAAACCTAATTAATATGCACTGTGAGCTTGTTGTGGTGTTCTTTTTTAATACTGAGAACAGTTATCAGTTTATAGACATGTGGAAAACATAATCTAAAAGTATCTTCTTTATAGGATCTTATAGGATGTGAAGATCCTATGTGCAAGAGGTAACTGTGATTCCATGTTCACTCCAGCAGCCATTCAGCAGTTTGTCTGTTCTCTGCAATTTTAAAATTTGCCAGAAACGGTACATCAAAAAAGGAGTAAAGATCTCAAAAATCAATCCCTACTTGATGTACTGATCAAGTACATCAATACCTGAAGATTTTAAGTTAATACCTGAAGATTTTAAGTCTTCATATGTCTCATATTTGTTAAGATTTCTGGTTGAATAGAGTCAAGAGATTTGAGATTGGGCACTTTCTCTTAGTTAGCCAAGCCAGTACAGATTGGAAGAGGACACTTCAGTGAGGCTCAGAGGGGCTGCTGGAGATATGGAAGGAAACTTGGATTATTTCTTTTAGAACAGAGGTACAAAGGTAGAGAATACATATGTTAATCAGAGAACAACACCAGACTTGAAATTTTGGTCCAGAATTCACGCTAATAAACTAGCCATGCACTTAATTGAGCTAAGAAGGGAGCTGGAACTTTTCTAATATGCCAGCTTCTATAGACATGTTGGTTCCAAGTCGCACTAAAGGACTGTTGTGCGTCAACTACAGAAAGCAAGGCTTGAATGAAGGTTTTGTCAAATCCATCCTGGCAACCAATATCAGCTTTCCTTCGGCATTGTGAGTCCTGACAGGAATTCTCCAGAAGCATAGAGAATTGGCTGTATTATTTTTGTAGGGATTTCTGATTGCTTTGAAGCTTATTCAGGTTTGGAATGCTGGATTAATTAGATGACTTTGGTGACAATTCTCACATTTGTACTGCTGTCATTTCAGCCTCATTGCCTAACTTAAAAGATTTGGAACATTTTACTATCTGTGGTTTAGGTTTGAAACTCCATTTTCCTCAGACAGTTTTGCTGCTAATTTAAAGCTTGCATAATAAAGTTTCTTTGTTACCCTGACAGGTTTTAGTCATTCAGAGCTGGACATGGGGAACGTCTTTGAAAGGATGATGCCTGTTCCAGGCTCACCCATGGAGAGAGATTTCACCTTGCTGGTGTGTCCCAGGCATCGATGTCACCCACAGCTGTATGTGCGCCAAGCAAGGTAATGCAGCTCATTGCTTCTGCTTCCCTGAGTACATCTGGCTGGGGGAAAGTGAAGCATTTTCCTTCTTTGGTTTGCAGCATCAGTAGATTAGCTTGACTGCTCTGGCTTTCTGTGATAACCAAACTAGTTAGTTGTAGGATTATGCTGGTTTTGTTCTATTTCATCACAAGATGTATTTTTTTTGAATGCTAGTTAGCTATGTAGGAAGACTGTTTTTTGTCAGTGATGTTTATTCGGTTTGTGATCTGCTGGCTGAATCAGATCACTGTGCATTTTAGGGAATGCATGCGGTTTCCAGTTTTCTTGAAGCCTCTTCCAACTTGTTATTAATTTTGTCATTATCTCATGCTGAAAGTCAAACAAAACTTGAATAGGAAGGCCTGCTACCTATAAGAAGTAAATAAGACCAGAGAATCCCTACTTCCAGTAGTCTTTCAGGCATGAAAAGTTATTGTCTTCTGAACAGTTTTTCCTGTGGAACTGCTCCTCATCTTGGCTTTGGCTGTGTTTTGGGGGAACAGCCTCCTTGGCTTTGCTGAGGGAGCTGAAGAAAATCATGGGGTAACGCATTTCTTTCCATTGTGTTACTACTCCTTTTGATGGCCCCAGTTTGGAGCAAAGATTTGATATCCCCACACAATGTGCCTTTAGCAGAGCTTTGCTCTTTCTGTGGGATGCCATTCATAAATGTCATTAAAAATGTGAAACTGAGTTATTTTTTTCTTTCCACTCAGCACAGCTGTCTGCAGTGCACGAGGCAGACGTTTGCATTTCTCTTCATATTTTCTGTTCTCTCTACCTGTGCAGTGACTGTTGCCACTCTTGGTTTTTCCTGCCGTGTGTGTTCTACCTGTGCCAGTGTTGCATCTGTGACATGAGAAATGCTGAATTTCTGACCCAAGGGCCTGGGTTTTTTCCTGTTGTCACTGCTGTGGACATGCTTCCCTGAAATAGAACATGTATCCATCAAATTTTGGGTTACTTGTTTCCTCTCCACAGAGGGAAAACTGCTGATAGGGTAATGTTTTATGAAGCGGTAGTTTGATTTAACTCTGATTTATTCTGAAGTTGTTTTGCGTGTAGTAAATATAAGTGTTGCTTTTCAGCTAGGTAGCAGAGTGGTGACTAGATTAGCATTTCTGATGCCTGCAGTGGAGACTGAAGTTTAGGGAGAAGCATATTCCTTGGACACTCTATCACATGGTGTGGGTGTGGGGGGTTTGTACGGACCAGTTCTCGCAGATGATAGTGCTATGTTGAGTATGTCCGATTGGTAAAGCCACGCTGTTTGTTTATGGGCTGATTCACACTGCCAGCTTGGGCTGCATTCTGACAGAAGCCTGTCTCTGAGAGGTGTTTTATTGCATATATTGAATTTTACCTCATGGCTCTGAAGCAAATATGTAGCTTGTGCTCCTCCTGTTGATTGACTTCTGAGTGAGCATTTTTAAAACAAAGGCCCGAGACCTGACCTTTGCCACTTCACATCCTCCTGATGTAGCTCTGGATATTTCAATATGTAAAAAACTCTTTTATATTAATTCAACATACAATTGTTCAGCTTTTTGAGTGTTTCTTTTGAGTTGCCTACCACCTATCACTAAGTGAATGGATTTTTATACAGAGAAGGTATCAGTAGGTGAGTTAATACCTGAAGATTTTAAGTCTTCATATGTCTCAGTTCTGACTGTCATATTTGTCTTTTTTTCAGTTTAAACTATTTTTTTTTTTATGGACATTGGGTATAGTCAATAGAAATGTTCTTTTGCATGACTGGAAATGTCACTCAGGCCATAATAATATTCCTGATAAGAGCTACCATCTTGTCTGGGATTTTGGTAGTTTGTTATAAAAAGTAAAAATTGCTTTAGCTTTTGTATTATTAGAAAATTCAATGGGAAACTGGTTTTCCTCTGAAATTACACAGTGGTGATATAAAATTCATACTTCAATGTTGTCCATCAGTAGATAAGGGGTAAGGCTAATTTCTGTTTGCGGAAGGAGCTCTGCCTTTCCCTTCCCTCTGCATTCACCTCTGTGCCTCACTAGCATCCATAGTAACAGTCAGTGGAGCCCTTAGAGACTCCTCTATGGATGATGTCTGCAGCCACCTGCCTAGCAACATGTTCTGGTGCAGTGAGAGGAGATTAGAGTGATCTCTGTCCCCTCTTGCCTGGTTTACAGAGGGAGAAAAGCAGCTGTAAACTGATACTTTGTTTAACCATCGATTTCAAAGTTACTGTTTGTTTAACCTCTGTAGTGCAGTGTGCCAGAGTGCAGCCCACTAAGCTTTGATGTTTAAGGTTCTTGCTAGTGTCTTGTCTAGATCCTGCCATTCTTGGATTTGTGCCCTGTAGGCAAGAGTTAAATTTGCAGCTCTGTGCTTGTGCTCACAGTAGAGGAATTTTGTGGCATTTTTATATTGGAAAGCTTACTGGGGTTTGGAGGGTTTCTTTACTTTTTTAAATACTATGGTACTGGTGGAAGATACTTAAAGCAGAATAGAAAAGTTAAAATGGTTGTGTTCCTACAGTGTAGTGTGCAGGGAGATGAATGGGCGTGTACAGAGTTCCACCTGTCTGTCACAGGGTCAGTCTTCAGGAATTACCATCTGCACCTTTGTGTGTAGCCTTGTCCTGTGTCCCACAGAGCAGAATGACATAGCACTTGGCACAACGTTCCATTTGGAGGAGGTGTGTGTCTGTTATGGACCCCACAAAATAACAGGGTTCAATTAAGATACAGTCTCATTCTGTTTGGTTGGTTTGTTTGAGGTTTGATAGCTTGTTAACAGATTTGCTGTACTAATTAATTGTGCTGAGGGGGTGACTTTCTGATAATAGAAAACATCACTGCAGATTTCTTTCCTTGGGCTACTTCCTGTGAAGGAGATGGGGATAACCATTTTGGTTTGAAGGATAAAGAATGAGTTACTGTAAGTTTTTTTTAATAGAATTTTCATTGTTGCTGGAGCCTCTTCTTAGTTGAGGGGGAAAAAAAAAGCAGAAACAAGGTTAGAATCAAAGGGGTCCCTAGCCTTGGTTACAAAGGTGGTCTTACTCAGAGGTCGCATCCATTCTGGTATGCAGGAGCAGCAAAAGCATCCAGAGACTCCCTGACCTCTCCACTCTCCTGTGCTGGAGTCTGGCAGTGCTTGGGAACTCAGACAGTGTTTGATACAATGAGAAATAGAACCTCTTTTGCCCAGCTGAATTTTCTTTAAGACTCCTTCCAAATCCAGAAACACATAGAGTGGCAATGAGAATCTGTTTATTGTTTCTGGGTTTCTGCCTGTGTGGAAAAATGGTCTCCAACTTACAGGTATCAGCATACAGGCATTTCCTTACCTGAGCAGCGGGACCATGGAGCAAAACAGGAGTTTGCCCCAAAACCCAGGAAAGCTCTAAAGTTCCTGGCTCTCTCTGCAGAAGGAGATTTGTGCATCCCTGATGATGGAGGGAAGCCTGGATAGTTGTTCCTGGATACCGTCCTGCAGCTGCAGGTTTGTGTATCCCAAGCGAGGGAAGCGCCGCGGACCGGTCCCGGTTCCCATGCAGGAGGAGGTTGGTGCATCCTAAGTAAGCGAAGGAGCCGCTGCCCGTGCCAGGCGTGGCCGCCGGGTGGCGGCAGAGACCGCGCGGGGCTCCGCCAGCTCCGATGTCATCGAGCGGGGATGCAGCCCTGACGGACTCGGGACGGTCCAGCGCGAGCTGAACCTGGGTGTTGGTGAGATAGCCGCCTGCTCCCGGCCCGGAGCAGGGAGGATTTTCCCTGCAGTGTGTTGCAGTTGTTCCTTCTGGCAGCCTGACACAGCCCTAGTTTCCTCTCTGCTGCTTTTGGTTGCACCACTCATATCCGGCATTTTTTTCAAGAGATAAATGCAAGTGGCTTCACGTTATTGATAGCAGTTGAGTGTTAGAGCTGGTTTGCCACCCGCTTTCGTGCCATAGTCTCAGCGTGGGTGGCTGATGAATTCTACCACCGTTCTGGTAAAAGTGCTGGATTTTCTTATTCAGAGTTACATTGATCCTGGCTATAAACAGCAGTCTAGTGGGAAAGAGTCTCTTTTGCCTGTTTAAATAAAAATCCATATAGGTTGGGACTTGTATGAGTGCTCCACCACAATTGTAGGAGAATGAGGCAGAATTTTGAACTGGGATTCCTGTATAGCTTCTTAGGGAAGGAGAAGCATCTCCACTGGGCAGTGCAGATTTTGATGGGTTCTACTGGCTTTTGGGTGTGGTTGTCTCTCTGGTGCCGACTCCCACTTTAGTGTGCCCTGGGGATGTGTCCTAGGTGAAGTGATTTGTAGGTGCAGGCTTTGGAACAAGTATTTGTAATATTTTTTCATATGTTAATGGAATAGAACGGAAGTATCAGGGCCTATTAATGGCAGAGCCTTAGGACCTGATCTCTTTATTTTGTAGGATGGAAGATTATGATGATCTTATGCTAATCTGGACGGCTCAAAGTGAGACTCTGAAGGAAACCTATGGTGAATATCTCCTTGTTGATCTCATAGAATGTGAAGGTGAAGAAAATCAGGCAGCTGTTTGTGAGGTCAGTCTGTCATGAGCTCTGGTTTTGTCTGATCATAGCCTTAGTGATGTCCTGTGTGACACTCATTCTAGCTCAGGGAATAAAATCAGCAGCCCACCTGTGGAAGGTGGAATTCATGCTCTATACTCACGTAGGGCCCTTAATGTAGTTTGTGTCTGCCCTCAGGAGTAATGTTTCCAGTTCAGAAATAAAGCAGCAATTCCCAGTTCTTGTGCAGATTATCTTCAAGTAGTTTGGACAGACCATCTTGACGAAGCCATGTTGTCGTTCTAGACATTTGCATTATAGGTGACCTGTTTTCATTCCCAGTGAAAGTAATATTTTATATGAAAATAAGTAGCCAGCAATCCTTTCACAGTTTAAAGTCTTGTAGATAATTTTTCTTTCTCTTGCCTCAAATGGATTTTTGCTGAAATAAACACAAGCCCAGGAATTAATTTAAATAATAAAGTAGTGGTAATAGTTATCCTGCTGAAAAATCCTGTTAAGATTTTTGTATGTTGGTAACTGTGCATGGTAGTGCAAACTGATAGGCAATATAACCTCCTTAATTCTTGAAGTCTGCTTTTTGTGGCAAATGGTTTTATAAGATTGCAACATGTAATCACTGCAATTGGAGCCAAATGGGCAACAGTGCACCATTAGTGTAATGGCAAATTGCTGAGGGCCATTGCTATAAACAATACACTCCAGTGGCATGTTCAGAGCTCAATGTAAGACCACAAAAAGGTGTTCCAGGCCCCCAGTTTATCTGAGCTGCCGCTGCCACGGCAGGTTGGGGAGACACCTCCACGCAAACCATGATGAATGCCAACTTTCCCTGTGGAGAAGGAAGCTGGCAGCCTCTTTTTGCACATATGGTAGATGGATTGTTAATCAGCCTCTGCTGAGCCTTGGGCCTGAAATTACACAGCCACCAGGCAACTGCGGCACCCTGGCTTTGTTGGTTACGCAAACAATCACTTGTTGTTTGAGGGCAGAAAAATTAAACGTCACACTTTTTAAAGTCTTTATTGAAGTGCTGATGGCCTGATAAAACAGCTGTACAAGACCAGCCTTTGCGTTTTCATTAAGTTTAAAAAGAATTTCATTTTGTGTATTGAGGAGAAAAGAAAATGTGTTTTGCTAATCTGTTTCACCAGAAAGTTGCATACATTTTCAATTTAAGAGCTTCCTTCTAGACTTGTCTGAGGTTAAAGCCAGAAGCTCTCCAGCATGCCAGTTCTCCCTGGTCCCAGTGTGTGTCTTGCTGAGAACTTCAGCAGCAATCAGGCATTCAGAGTACCATGGGTGCCAGCATTGCAGGGATCCCATTACTTTCATGTTTGCCAGGGCGTTTGGGTTTTAAGACTAGCTCTTGGATTTTTTCAGAACACAGAAATATTTGGGGCTTATTAGTGCTGCAAATAATACATACTGCATTAAGTACTCCTTATATTATACATAATTGATTTCTTGAGTTGTTAATTTCTTAGGAGAATAAAATAGACTCTTCAGTTTGAGCCCAATTTGGGTCCAAATCAGTGTCCAGTAATGAGTCAACTATTACAGCTAACTGAATGAAGGTTCTACTTCAGCTGCACTATAACTTTAAACAAAATGTGCGTTTTCAAAAGTATGTTGTGTATTTGCCATAACAAATGTTTTATTGAAATGCCAAGTCATTATTTGGCTCATATATATAAACTTAATACTCTTCCAAGTAATAGCTAAAAAAAGAATTAGAACATCTACTATAGAGTAATGTCACTGTACTGTTAGTACTGTAATGTCCTAATACATATGTTACAAAGAAAAAATAAAAATGAATCTTTAACTTTTGCTGGAATAGTTCCTCTATAGTTTTCCATTATGCACAGTCAGAGATGGAACATAAAAGTTGGTTTCTTGGAAATTGTTTGCTCAAGTTTTGTCCTGACCTAAAATGACAGGTTCATGTGACATGGCTTTTATCTTCTAGGTTGGTGGCACTGCAGTAGGATTCATGAGCTTATGTTCTCGTGTGAACATTTCCTTGTTTCAAGAGTGTTTTGACTTAGGGCCTTTCCATGGACTCTGCAAACCACATCCTGAGGATATTCTCAAAGTGCCACGGAAGACAAGTGTTCAAGGAGGTATCTGTATTCTAAAGTGCTAAATAATTGCAAGGCATGTTTGTATCTAGCTTCTGAGTAGGTTCTGTAGGCAGTTGGAAAAGGATATATAGGTTTACTAGCAAGAAAACTGTGCTGGTTTGAAAGCAAAACCAATGAGAGATTCTAAGTCAGAAGTACAATTTAATAAGAGGAAAAGAAAAGAAGTAAAATAAAGTAAAATAAAATAAATCCAATAGTACAAAATACAGATAGAGTCAGAATACAACCTGACACCCTTTTAGTGTGGTAGTAGCAGTCCAGATGAGATGGTCTTGTCAGAGCAGTGATCCTGTAGAGAAGGTCTGGTAGATCTTGTCCTCTGGGAATCTAGTGGGAAAAAGGCCTCCTGTGCTGTCCCAAACCCGGGATTATATCCATGTGGGAATGCTTGGCTCCTCCCCCTGGGTGGAGCATCGCACAATGGGCTGAGTCATGTAATGGGTCCTTGATGGCCCATTAAACAGAGATAGCTCCCCGGGGAGTTATCTATGAGTCATGCAGCAAGGCATTGATGGGCTATTAGAAGATAAGGGAAACACTGCCCCACCTGGTTTCAACAGCTCATGAAGATGGTGATAGAATACATACTTTGGGCACATCTTACATTTTAACCTAGGACAAACCCAAAAGTTAACATACCTGTTTTTGAAGCAGGATGCCTGGTATTTTTTAATTGAAGAGGGGAATTTTGATAGTCTTGGTCTCTGACTCGGAAGTGATTGTTCTTTGTGGGGAGCTGGCCTGTAGCAGCTGTGGGATAAATGCAGGCCTCAAGTTTCATAAAGCTGTCATGCGGGGTATGCAGTTGTGCAATTATAGATCAGATACTGTTGTGCTGTTAAAGGAAGTTGTGGTTGTAAAATCTGGTGTTGGGGCCTGGCAGTAGCTGAGCAGCTGGCTAACTGTGCCTATTATGTTGTCCTGTTGATTCAGGTCATCTTTTTTTCCTTGTGGCTCAGCTTCTGCTCTTTGCTTATTGTTTGCAGTCTCCTGGGTTACAAGATTTTGGGAGATCTGGGACTGCCTCTTTATTCCACTTTTTTATTTGGCCTGATACAGCAACACATGTGCAAGCCGCCTTCCTGCAAATGATAAAAACCAGTAGCACAAATATGTCACCTGTTTGTAGAACAGAAGTGTTATGTAAATGATTTACAGTTCTTGTCTTTATTTTTCAGTGTCAAAGGGCTTTTTGTGCAGAAGGGCAATATTTTGCTATCTGTTAATTATCAGTAGTGAAATAAAACCCCTCCACCATTAGGTTGTTACATATCTGCTTTTCTGAACACAAAGCAGCAGGGGAAAAAGGGCAAGCAAGAGAGCTGCAGGGCTGTCACCACCTGGTACCTCAAAGCTGGCAGAAAAGGGAGAGAAACAGGTGTCGTAGCTGCTCCCATGGACTTCCCCTCCCCTGCAAGGGAGCATCTTGCACATAGGAGATGGAGGAAGCTACTTGTCTCCTGTTTGATCCTGTGCTTCTGCAGCTCCAGGAGTATTAGTTCGGAAGAGGTGACAGACATGGCTGGGGGGAAGAATGAGACTGAGGAGGAAGAGAGATCACTCAGGAGCCGGAGCCCAGTCCTGGGCTGTCTGCTCTGGGTGGCATGGGCAAGGTGACCAACCACTAGGGCACTCTCCCATCTTTACCCATCCTGGGGCCGTTCCTGCTGCTGGTGTCTTCTCTCCTTCTCCAGAGACTGCAAGCTGTAGGTCTGCATTTTGTAGCAAATTCTGTGCTGCTAAGCTTTGCAGTGAGTATGGGGTTACAGGGTTTGACGATACAGCTGTTACATGTTTTTTTATCGTTTAGGAAATCTACAGCACTTGTTCTAAATGTTAAAACTCAGCAAGAGCAGCCGTTCTGTTCAGTTTCTTGAGAATCTGGCATCTGAGTGCTTTTTAGAAATGTTTTAAGCAGCATGGTTAGCAGCCCAGAGAATCTATTTTCTTCTTTTCTCTATTTAAAAGCTTTACTAATTTTGATGGTAGTTGCAGTCCTGTGGGTTGCCTTCAGGTAAGACTTAAAGTACTAGTGTTATAAATATTAGATCATTCAAAATTTCCAACAAAATGATTTATTGGAAATTTGATCGATACAAAGAAAATAAAAGCCACAATTACAAGGGACAGTTCTGAGCCTGGGATCGGAGCTGGGTGAACAGGGATCTGGCCGCAATTGTGTGGGTCTCCGCAGTTCACAAAGTCGTTTCTGAGAAGTTTAAACAGTTCTGGGTCAAAACTGCCGATGATTGGATTTTCTTGTTCTTCCTGGTTCTTCTTCCATATTCATAAAGGTTCCTTTCTTGGTATCCTGTCCGTTGAGTAGATTTTCAGGAAAGGACGGGGGTCTGATTGGATTTATGGGAACCTGGCATTGTGATGCACACACCTGGCCGGGTTGATAAGATTCATATCAAGTGTTGATGGCTCACTGATGGGCGCTGATGGTGGTTTTGTCCTTCCCTGAGAGTCCATCTCCCTTTCTGGGACTGTCTTTTGCTCTACTTTGATTGTGTCGATGCACCCTTCCTGGCTAGTACTGATGTCCTTGGAGCTGCTTTCAGCAAGGACATATCCATATCAGCTCATAGGCTGAACTGATTTTTGTGCTGTCAGAGCTTCATCCTTGTAACGTGAATTTTACTACCATACTGATGAATTATATTACCATAATTATAACCAGCATTAACTTTGTAACATGAATTATACTACCATATTTATAACAATAGTATCCCTTTATTTGGAATGACAAGGGCAGCTCTGGGAAAAAATAATTATTTGTAGACTTTCAGGTAGCTTGAGTGCAAATTATTAATGCTCTTGAACACCTGAGGAGAAACTTGAGTATCATAAGATGAGAGCCTGGCTGTGTTGCTATTTCAGGATAAAGCCACTAGAAACGTAATAGCAAAGTTGTCTTTTCACTGGTCAGGAAAATTAATTTTGTTATCACAGAATAGTAGTTAAAATTTTTGTTGTAGCTTTGCACATTTTAAAATAGAAGAGTTGCATCACAGTAGGCATTGTTGAGTCTTTCCAACATAAGGGCCAGCCTGTGTCCTTGAAATCTCTTCCCATATAGTTCGCATTTGTGGATATTGCAAAGCTATACCCATTCTATGAAGGCTGCTTTAGTGACTGCATTGAAAACTTGCTGCTGGATGTTGCCCTGCTGTGAGGGCAGAGCAGGTTCAGTGACCTGACACCAATAGAAAATCTGGATTTGGCTTTATGGAATCTGAAGGCTGGAAATTTTAAAATGCAAGCTGCATTCCTTTGTAGAGTAATTTTATGTTCCCATATATAAAAAGGTTAGTTTTTCAAGCTCTTTAGCTTTTAAGTAGAGACCACAGGTTGATTTTTATTTTTTTTTTTTCCTTTCAAAATGTGATGCTGAATAATAACGAAAATGTATACAACAGTCTGTACTGATATACCACTTGGGCTTCAGGGTAATTACAGCAATTTGGTTGTTACTCTATATGGTGTCATGAATTAGTTGCTAGAAAACATGATGCAGTAGAAAAGACTCAAGGGCTTTTCATCAGGCCTCATATGGTGAACTGGCTTCTTGATTCTGCTGACTGTACCTCAGCTAACAACCCAGCAATCACGGAATTATTTTAATTTTCTTTGTTTGTGGTCTTTACTTGATTTAGTGACAGTATTGCAGTTCTTCACATGACTCATGTACAGCATGTCTGTAAACAGCAATACAGTCTAACAGGCGTGGATGGTGGAACCATTAAGGATTTGCATTTTAGTATAAAGTCAGAAACAACATATCAATATTTACATGACAACAAGAGACTTGTATTAATTAACTTCTGACACCTGCAAGGCTGTTGATAATGAGAAATGGAGCTGGTTAATCAAGATGACATTTGATCATTTCTGTGAAGGCTGACATCTGTGATACCCCCAGAGAACCCCATAATTCCCACCCCCTGCATTTCTCCTTGCCCTGCATGTTGCATCTGCACTCTTTTATTAACAGAGAAACAGATTTTGCGATAAGATTGTTTTCCAAATACTTCCAGCTAAATTATTTTAAACTTTTGAGGTCCTTTTTCTTTCTGTGAATGTAGTTCATGTGCATGTCCCAAGGTAAAGTTCAGAGGGAAAAGGGATAAATTCTGTTGTTTTCTGAAGCTTATTTGTATTCTTCTTAGAGCTCAGAAACATTGGCTTCCTTAATGTTACTGAATCTTCCAATTGCAAGGGTGTCCTTGCTTGACGTGTTTTTTTCAGCAGCAACACCTACACTTCAAGAGTTTATTGTGTAAAATTTATAAAGGAATTATAATCCCTGTTTCTTGTCTCTTATTGCACCAGCAAGAGCTCTGGTTTGACTAGAATTTAACCTGTGTTATAAATGAACCAGCCAATTTAATAATTAAAAGAGAATTTATTAAAATTGACAGAGTATAAGTTTTAAGAAGCCACGAGCAAAATAGTGCCGAGCCAGGTGATTGGCACTGGGTGAACCCAATTTGGACACTGTTGTTCCAAACCCTGTGGTTCACCATCCTTGCTGTGGTGGAGCCCTGTTTTATACTCTTTTTGGTGGGAGTCTTCTTGTTTCTCTGATGATTCTTGCTTTTTCAGCATATCCATACATTCTTATTTTCTTGCTGTGGTTTGCTAAAAGTTTTCCATAGTTGGATGATTGATCCATTTCTTTCACCGGAATTCTGCTCTGAAAAAACATCCTTAGCAAAGTTTTCAGTTCGGTGATTGATTCTTTTCCTTTACTGGAATTCTGCTCTGAGAAAAACATCCTTGAGTTTTGCTAGACAGATAAAATCTCTTGGGAAAAACATCTCTAGAGACAGCTTATCTCTGTTTGATGTTTTAGTCTTTTTTTCCTTATCATTCAATACTAAACTGCTTCAGCTTTGGTTTCATAATGCTATAGGGGTCTCTTTTTTTTTTCACGAATTATCTTGCAACATATATTACAACCTGGATTTCAGTTCTTCTAGGAGAACTAATCTGAGAGTGAAGAGCCCTTGCTTGTCCTTGTGATCACCAGAAAGCAAGTTAGCAACACACAGGGTTTAAGATATCAGTCAGTAACAATGTTACAAATATAAGATCAGTCAAATTTTCCAGCAAAATGATTTATTGGAAATTTGGTCGATGCAAAGAAATTAAAGCCACAATTAAAAAGGACAGTTCTGAGCCCGGGATCAGAACTGGGTGAACAGGGATCCGGCCTCTAGCACGAGTCTCCCACAGTTCACAAAGTCTCTCTTTGCAGGGTTTGCTTTTATACTGTTCTCTGGGCTGAACAGGGAGTTGCTCCATCCTCCTTTGTCTTTTTCTCTTTTCTTGAATATTTATGGAGTCTCCTTTCTTTGCTGCTTGTCCACTGAACAGCTTTCAGGAACAGGTGGTTTCTTGATTAGTTTTTCTGGACCCTGGCATTGGGATGCACACACCTGGCAGTGCTGATAAGATTCATATCGGGTGTTGATGGTCAGCTGATGGGAGCTGATCACTGGGTCATTAGTTGAGCTATCTCCTTTGAGAGCACATCTCCCCTTCTGGGGCTGTCCATTGTTACACAGTGATTGCATTGATACACCCTTCCTGGCTCCTGCTGATGTCCTTGGAATAGCTCCCTGCCAAGGGCGTGTTCAGATGCCAGTTTTCTGACCAGGATGATTTTATATTGTTTGAGTTTCAATCTTATAATACAAATTATACCACATCATATATAACATCAATTCATTCAGAATCACACTGATAACAAAAGCAGGAGTGGGTATTTCTGGTGGCCCTGGCTGAACTGCCCATGGCAGACTGTTACCTGAACTTGTGAAATAGTTTTATAGTTAACAAAAACTGCGAGGCAGCCACGTTGTTGCTGCTTATAGTGGCCTTTGAGGCTGTGCAAGTATTTATTATGTTTCCAGTCATGGACATTAGAGCTGCTCTGAGTACAGAACACTTGTTCAGTGTCTGTTAAAGGAAAAGACATATTTTTCCTCCCACAACCAGGACACTCCTTGTTTTATTGTTGGCCTTCCTAGCACTGAACCTTGCTTTGAAAAGGTGAGTCTTGCTGATTCAGAAGCTACCACCTTTGAATTGTGCACACTAAGTAGATAAGCATTCCTGATTCTAACCAGTTTGACTTAGATACTGTTCTGCAGTTTTGCAGTCATTGCAGGGTTCAAATTCAGCATATTCTCAGCAGTCAACAAAGTGTTTAACGCTGCCTGTTCTTACAGGATGCAGAGCGAACCAGACAGGTGTACCAGGCATGCCTTGAGCTCCTGCCCCACAAGAAGGTATGGCTCCTCCAGCAGTTTGGCTTGAGTTTTGGGTTAAAATACCCTAGATAAGATCCTTTCGTTCTCTTTCCCCCCAACATTCAGGGGTGTAAGCAGCTCCAAACTGCTGCTAATGGGTTCTTGAAGGCTTTGCTTAAAACTTCTTTAAAAGATTCTTAAAACTGCTTAAGAAGTATCCCTTCCAGTTTCTGAAAACGTCCACCTTCCAAAAGGGCTGGGGAGGTTTTCAAGGTAGAGTGCAAGATGTCTGTAATTTGCATTGCAGAGGGAAACTGCAGGACAAGCACTGGTGTCAGGATTCCCTCATATGCATGAGACACAAGGGTTTTTCCAGTATTTTTAAATTACTAAGTAGTTGCTAAGTAGACTGTAAGAAGATGAAATTACACAGTCAGAAAATAGGGAAGACCACTTAGTTTTTGCTTGCTTGCATTCATCCTCTGGCAGGATCGTTCCCCAGTCTCTTGCAGTCTCTGTAAGGCATTTGAGGCTCTGCTTAACCGGGTTAACACTTAACATCCAGTGGCCACATGACCACCCCTGAGGCAGCTGCGTTTTACAAAACAGCTGTCAGGTCAGGTCGGTCTTCGCCATTACAATAGGTCTTCAAAGCTGATTGATTGGGGTTTTTTGTGGGTTTTTTTGCTTGTGAACTTTAAAATATCCGTGTGGCCAAACCCTTACAACTGCATTGCCTTGGAATGTCAGAAAGTACTTGTTCTTTTTCTAATTTGCCATTTATTGTGTTGTCTGAGTGTCAGATTAATCTCTAGTTGTTAAGAGCTGGTTAGCTATTAATTGATACAGCAATAGCTGATGTTTTGCCAGTTGATGATTGGTTAAAAAACTATTCTCTCCACTTTAAAAGAGTTTTGTCCTGGCCATTTTTCCTTTCAACCCAATATATCGTTTTAGAGATTGTTTTAGATAATGAACTCTAAACCTTTCAGCAGGAGAACACTGAGATCAAATGAGATTACCTGCAGTAGCAGTCATATCTTATATAGACAGAATGTTTATTTTTAAAGCAATGTGTACAGTATTATCTGCTGACTTTCCAGCTTAAATAGCACTTTGTTCTTTTTCTTCCAGTTTACATTTGCCAAAATGTGGCTGCTGTATGCACAGTTTGAAATTCGCCAGAAAAACCTTCCCCTTGCCAGAAGGGCTTTGGTAAGCTTTTATCAGAGCCATAATTGACTTCACTAACACAGGAATGGCATTAAAAGATCTTAAATTGTCCTTCTGAAATTGCAGATTTAATCTAGTTAAAATAAAGCATCCCAGAAGTCTGCAGGGGCCAGCATTTACTGTCATGTATGATTTAAAAAGAAATGTAGCTTATTCTGATGAATTAGCCCCCAGGCAGATATGACAAAGCACTTCTCTGAATGCAGAGCACCCACATCATATCAGTGCTCTTACAAGTTCTTAGCTGCTGCTCCTGGCTTACTGTGGTACTTGTTCTAACAACAGCGTTTTAAAAAGCACTGTAAATGGTTGGGAGCTTTGACTCTAGGAAATTAGGACCTGCCAAACTGTATGCCAGTCCCAGCTGCTGATAGAAGCAATCACAGGGACTTCAGGCAGGCTCAGGGGCTGCCAAGCAGGTTCACTCTGTGAATGTCAGCTTGTCAAGGGACAGCAGGGTGTGATGGGGCAGCAAGAGGAGACATCTTTTGAAATGAAAAACTTACTTTCAGTTCAGATATTCTTAGTAAGCTTAGGGATAGCATCAGGCATTTTGAGAGAAAGCCAATGTTTGTAGCAGTTGAGGTGGTTTGACTTTGAAGAGCAAACTGAGTTGCCATCCAAACAGTGATGGAGGGCATGTGGAGAGGAACTAAAGAAATGAGTATTTCAGCATATTGTGAAATACCAGTGGCATCTGTAGAGCTGGAGGACTATAATGGTGACCAAACTGATAATCCCAAGTGGTGGTTTCCTCCATTTTTAATAAATTCCAAGGTACTAAACCTGTAGGAACATTGTGCAGGAGAACTGTGGTAAGGGAATTCTGTCTCAAGTTACCTTGCATTGGCTTGAGGGAGCAGAAGCCACATTGCTTAGTAAACAATACTTGTCTATAGGAGTGACTCCAAGGCCAAGCTCACTACAGCCTGTCTCAGGTATGCCCATTCTTATTTAACACTTATTTTAAGAGATTCCCAAACTAAAAATCCAGAATTGCCTCTCACAGCTTGCCTCAGCACAGACAGTTTTCTTCAGAGACTGAGGAATATCAGAAAGAAAATATTTTGTAAAGACAGTATTCTCCACCTGTCCATTGCTGCCAGCCAGCAGGCAGGGCTGGGCAGCCATTCTCTGTGACAGAAGAACAGTGCGGGGCAACAGTTTGTTTGGTATCATTTGTTTTATGAGGTGCTTGGGAACTGCTTACCTGGCAGGCTGGTACAGACTGGCACTGTGCTTCCTTCAGATGCTCAGCTGATGAGCCAGGGTAGGTTCCACTCATACTCCATGGGGAGCCCACATTATGTAAAAGAATGACAAGTGATGGATGTTTTCTGCTTCCCAGGCTCTCAGTGTTCATGGATACACATTTGTTCTGCACACACTGGTTGAATTTCTGCTGGCCCTGAACAAGCTGAATAAACTGCAGGAAAATGAGTTGCAGTTCAAACACTTAGAAAATCAAGTAGGGGTTTTATTTTCCTGCAAGATCACTACAGGTTTGTTTGGTTTGGTTTTTTTTGCGTAACAGGGGACATCCATAGGTAAATGTCCAAAAAACAAACTGTTTAAAGGTTACATTGAGCTGGAGTTACAGCTGCGTGAATTTGACCGTTGCCGAAAGCTGTATGAAAAATTCCTGGAGTTTGCACCGGAAAACTGCACATCCTGGATTAAGTTTGCTGAACTGGAAACCATCCTTGGGGACATTGACCGTGCCCGGGCCATCTACGAGCTGGCTATCAGCCAGCCCCGGCTGGACATGCCAGAGGTGAGCAGGGAGGGGACTAATTTTAAGGTATTTATTGCACAATGTGGCTGATGAACATGTAAATAATCCACCAGATAAAACATGAGGTGAAAGCTGAATGGTTGATGGGCACCAGCTTTGGTGCTGCTCAGCCCTAATCCCAGCCTGTGCCACCAGTGAACACCCTGAATTTCTCAGGGAAATTTCACTTTTTTCCATTCTCTTCCTCTCCCAGTGTGCTCAGAATGAATATGATGAGGCTTCTCTGTTGCAGGTGCTTTGGAAATCCTACATTGACTTTGAGATTGAGCAAGAGGAGTATGAGAAAACCAGGAGCCTTTATCGGCGGCTGCTGCAGCGCACACAACATGTCAAGGTGTGTGTGGGCACCCAGGACACAGAGCCAGCCCTGAACCTGGCCCACAGGCAGGGAAAGTCTGGGCTGCCTTGGCTCAGATCAGGCCAAGTTCAGGCCTGTGCTCTGAAGGGGGGAGGGAAGTTCCTGAATACCATACAGCAACAGATATATCTGAGGTGAAAGAAGCTTTTCCAAGCAGCCCGCTTTGCTGAGCAGCTTTGGGATCTTGGTTGCAAAAATATTGCAAGAAAAACCGTGATTTTCCAGTGTCTCTTGGTGCTGTCATTGACTAAATTCACACAAATTTCTCATGACTTGGAACAGCCACAAGAAACTGATCCACATGCCTTACGTGGATGTTATGTCCTGCTGAAATGGGGCGAATCTCACTTGTGTAAAACAAACGGATTTTTTGGGCATCTGCTGGCATTTATGTTAGCTTTTTTTTTTTTGCTGCTTTGTTGTTTTTAACCTCTGCCCTGGCTGTGGTGGTGCAGAGCATGGGCTGGAGCTGGGGTTTGTGTGCTGTGCCCGCAGGTGTGGATCAGCCTGGCACAGTTCGAGCTGTCGGTGGGGCAGGAGGAGCGGCTGCTGCGCTGCCGGCAGGTCTATGAGGAAGCCAACAAGGCCATGCGCAGCTGCGAGGAGAAGGAGGAGAGGGTCATGCTGCTCGAGTCCTGGAGGACCTTCGAGGATGAGTTCGGCACCAATGCCACTAAAGAGAGGATAGATAAACTGATGCCTGAGAAAATAAAGAAGAGGAGAAAGCTTCAGGCTGAAGATGGGGTAAGGAAAAATGCTGGCAGTAGTGGCTGTGAGCCCTCAGTGGCTTTGTGCTTTATGGAGTCAGCTGCTGGACAGGGGATAGCAAATATGGGCTTTAATTTAATAAAAAAATTAATAATTTTTTTAATTATTCCTCTAATTTCTCTTACTAGAAGCACCTCCTAATAGCCAATGTTAACATGCAATTAAACTTGTTTTGTGGTATGTTTCTCTCTAGTCTGATGCTGGATGGGAGGAGTACTATGATTATATTTTCCCAGAAGATACTGCCAATCAGCCCAACCTCAAACTCCTGGCTATGGCAAAGCTCTGGAAGAAGCAGCAGCAGGAGAGCGAAGCTGCAACCGTGGATCCTGATAAGGACATTGATGAAAGCCAGACTTAATATCTTGCCTTTTCCCACCCCTTTCCTGGGTCATTGTACAGTATTTTCATTGGTGATAAATAAATGTATTTGGAAAGTTTTAGTATTACTGACTTGAGAGGGATTTTGTGTGGAAGACAAGCGCCATCTTCAGGTTGATTCCCTTTAATAGTCCTGTGGGTGTCCATCAGTTTAAGGAGAGGTCCTGGGAGCAGTGCAGGGGTCTGTAGCTGTTACCGGTGACAGGACAACTGGGAGAACTGTGCCGTGACGTTGCTTTTAGCGCAAGGACCTCTCCAAGGCTCCCACAGCCTATCCCATCACTGCTCAAGGACATTCATGTGCCAGGGCAGCAGACCTACTGTCTTCAGTGGGAGAGGGGTCTCCAACCATCATCCCTGATGAATTTTCCAGTATTTCTGTTAAATATAAGAGTATCATGAGAATAGTTAAAAACAAAAAAAACCTGTTCACAACCTGGTCATATTCCTATCCAAGGATGCTTTTATCCCTATCCAAGGATGTTTTATAGAAAACTATAAGGGGAGACAATATTAGAAGTTAAATACACTGAAAGTAGGCATTAGAGAACAAAGCTGTAGACATCAGTACCACAGAGTCAGTCTGTGTTGAACACTTCCATGTCCTGGCAGACACCAGCAGAGCTGTGTCACTGCTCTGGGATGGCGTGTCCATCTGTGCCCAGAGCAGCCTTTTCCTGCCTCACCTGAGTTTCTAATAACACGTGCCTCTCTTCCCCTGCCCTCTCTTCTCTGGGTGTTTCTGCTGACCGACACCCCATTATATTTTAAATCTCATTTCTATTTTCCCTCTCAATCCTTCCTGCTGCTCTGTGCCCCATTGCTTTTCACACTTACTTTTGATGTTTCCCTCTGTCCTACTGCCTGTCTCTGCTTTTTCATTTCATTTCATTGAATTTGTTCTGAAATTTTCAGAGGTGGTGTCCTGGTTTAGAGACAGGTATCTGCCAGGGGAAACTGGAGTTTTCCTTGGAATGGAGAATGTAACCCCCCTTCCCTCCAAATTACTATAATTTTGCAATTAAGGGCTTTCAGGCAAAGATTTGGGAATAGGAATAGCAGTTCTTTACTAGGAATATTAAAATAAACAAATGTAGTGGTACAGAAAAACAAGCAATCAAAACAAACAGGAAAAAAAACTAAGGAAAACCCCTGACAGAGTCAGGGATGTGACCTGGCACCCTGCTGGTCAGGGTGTTAGAAGCAATCCAGATGAATCCTTCTGGAGTAACAGATGCAGCTCTGTGGAGTAGAGATGATCCT